>JACEEZ010007838.1:0-49717 GCA_016584305.1 Chionoecetes opilio | reverse complement strand
GGGGGGACAGGGGTTTTAAAGGGAAAAGGCCCCCTGACGAACGCCGCCCTGTAACATGCAACCCGAAAACAACAAAGCTACGCTTCCTTGATTTACAAGAAGATTCGTCTCTCATCGAGTGTGCTTATATATATTCACATTACTGGGTAATACGACGCAAAAGATATACTTAAGAAAGACAGTGAAGATGAGAAAAAATGTATAAATGTTGAAGATGAGTGGGTAAATCCACCCAGAGTATCCTACGGCGAATTAATCCGCCACGGAAATCTCCGGCCGTGGGGTCGGCTGGGGTGAGGCAGGAGCCGGGAGCAAGCTGTTGCCTCTCCGCGCGGCGGGATGAAATGAAAAGTAATCATCGTACCTCTGGCGCCCTACATGGCATCCGAAAACACAACCTTCTGGATAACCAAACCTCCTGGACCGCTACACCGCACCTATCGCGGACAGACAGACAGACAGACACACGCACACACACACTTTCGCTTATAGATGGTACTTGTAAGTGAAGAATATTAGGCAAAGTCAATGTTTAACTCGTTATATAATATACATTTTTTTATCATTAATCTGGTCCCTAATGTTCCACTTTATAAAAAAACGTGTTATGTGCATTTCTTGTTTTAACATTTTGTTTATTTCACGTAGGGACAGGCGTGGGGATATTGGCATTGTACGTAGGGACACGTTAGGCACTTTTCATGGTTTCTGTAGAGATAGTTGAACCAAATATGAGTGTTTTGAGTTGACAGTTTTGGCACCACTGCACGCAGCACGCGCCGCGCTACCAACCCTTCAGTCTTCCCGGAGCCGTTGGTGGGAGAGCACGCTCGCTCGGTGTTCACCTCGCTATGCAGTCCCCGCCAGGGTGGCGCGGTGGGTAGAGTTACTGGCTAGAGTTTGCAGAGTCCCTGCGCCCCTGCGCATTCGGTCAGCGGTTCGAGTCCACCAAGTTCGGTCCTTGCGTGGTGGCTCTTTGTATAGTTAGAATGTCTTAAATACAAATGAAATATTTGAAATGTTTCATACGGCAGGGAAGCCAGATGGCTATTTCTCGCAGCAAAAATGCGTGTTTTCGGCCTCATATACCCGGAAAATTATAATGGCATGCAAACGACTAATAACTTGGATGGAAAGCACTACTGGAGATTTCAAGATGTCTGATGAAAAAGCTAGACCAGTGCATAAACTTCTGGAGGCAGTACACGCTCGCTATCATAAGGCTGAGAGCAAGGAGCGATACACCCGAGATTGTAAAAAACAACAGGAAATAGTCTCCCTTGAAGACATTCACGGAATGATAGTGTCAGATTACGTCACTGGGGCCATGGCTACTGCTGGTGCCTGCCTCAGTGACGAGGAATCACGGCCACACACGGTGACGGATTTCACACGGATGCGTGACGTCCTAATTTCTGTGTTTTTAGTGACCTCCATACGGCGGATGATGGAATTCTCAGAATTCCGTCTCATTGAATTTAAAGTGAGGAAGGCTCACACCCGTCCAAATGAAGTGGACCCTTACAAATTTACGGTGCAGATTGCGCGCCATAAGACGGCGGAAAAGAGCCAGGCAATGGTGGTAATGACGCCGCTGCAAGAACAGGCTCTGACAGCTTACATTAAATTCTACAGGCCACTCGTAGCCACATGTGCTGAACCAGGTTGCTATGTTTTCCCAAGCCATGGTGAAAAAGACAAATTATGCTGCGCACAGATGTCCTTCTCGGCCTTGGGAAAAGCCTTAAGGCAGCAGAGAAATCTGAATTGGAAAAAAAAAATCACCACGGATATTAAGGAGAAGCCAAATCACCAAATTATGGGAAACATCTTCTGACCCTGCCTGGCGAACACAAGTTGCTGAACAGTGCAACCACAGTGTGGCCACAGCAAGAAGATATTACGAATGTTCGGAGAAAGCTACTCCAGCTATTTTGGTTGTTGAGACTCTGGCCTCAATGAGGGAGGAGTCTCATGATAAACTAGCGAACAGACCTGTGGAAAAAGCTGTGGAAACCTGTAGGATGGAGACTTCACTCCGCGAAGTGACTGAAGACACGGTGGATGACCCTGCCACCGTGAGTGGAGAGGCAGTCGCGTAAGTTGACAATGTTTTATATACAGTTTTATTACTAAATAGACTTAATACTTAACGGGTAATTCATTTCAAATAATTTTTGCTTACAGTACCGAGGAACCTGCAAACCCTGCCGAATCTTCCACTGATTTGGATTCTCGAAGCATTGTTTCGATGGACTACCTGTCGGTAGATTCGCTGGAAGGCGTCGCGGTCAGTATAAACGTATCGACTGACGATACAAGCACTACAGACATTGAATTTAAGAAGCCCAGAGTGCCCTCTGGAAAATTTTTGCAGGACGTAAAATTTGCTCTGACTAAGTGTAATCTGAGTCGAAATCCAAAGAAGATCTAAGTATCGTGGGATAAAGTCAGGGATTTCTTGTCAAAAACTAATGCTACATATGCTGATTTGACAGTCAATCAGTTGAAGGATCGATATAAATATTTATCTCGGTTGCTCAGAAAGGAAAAAAAGATAAAATGAGTGAATAGACTTAAGATATTACCATGAACTTAGGAAACAATTTTTTTAACCATAGTCATACTTTTAAAGGATTTAAAATTATATTGTAACATATTTATTAGGGAAATACTATTTTATCTTACAATTAATAGGAAAACATACATTTTAATCATATTGTCCAAATAACTGTGCAGGGAAATAATGTTTTCAATTTTTTTTATTTTAAAAATACATAAAATCACCTATAAACAACATTGGGTTTATAGGGCTATAACGCGAAAGGCACTCCATCAACCAAAGCCTTACGACGCTTTGGAGAAACCTCAATGGGTGGCGTTGGAATGGTCTCCTAACTTTCTTTTGAAGTAAAGTTATTTCACGTTGGGTGAAATTGCCGCTTGAATTGGACGGCTATTAATTGTAGACATAATTTTGGATGCCTATAAACAAGGCTGGAGTTGCGTCACGCTACCCGATGACCGAAATCCTCGGCAGTTCTTGAAAAAAATAATCATATGGTTCAATTGTAAACTGTGCTGTTGACCCAGTGCCCGAGACTAAAGGCGCATTACACGGCACTTTTCCTTCTCAGTGAGCAGCTGCTCACTGAGCAGATTTCACTGAGCTGCTCAAACGAAACTATTACACGGTGATCTGTGTTTGATGAGCAATGCATCAGATCTGAGTGCGGTAATGATTAAAAATGATCATAGCGCCTTCCTAATTAAGCGGTGCTTGTTGTATGGAGATAGCTATATTTTCGCAAGAAAAAAATTTTTTTCTGGCTTAGTACAGTATGTCCAGAATGTTAGTTGGATTATTTACGTTCCCCGAAGAAGCTAAGAGCATTATATTTTCATTTATTTCTGTATCATATTTCTAAGCAATTTAAAGATATGTATTATCCCATCCACCTAAAGAAGAACATATTATTAAATTAATTTTTTAAATGCTCATAGGCTTTATTACTGCATCTTTTGTTTTTTGCAGTCCCGGTCCAATGCTGTCATGGCGAAACGGGTTTAGAAAAGCTCCAGTTTGGACTTACATGTAGAGATAATGCCTGAACCTACTGTAGCCATATGTAAGGCACACTGAAGTATAGTGGGATACGTCAATATGATAAGCATTTTGCGCAACCCAAGCATCCACTAGAATACACTCAGATGAGGGAAGACTCTGTGCCTGTTGCAAGATACGACTGACAGGTTGCCCGGGACGTCAGCTGCTACAGTGCAACCTACTCTGCTTCAAACATTGAACAGAACTCATCCCTACGAATGAATCGCTAAAACGAAGGAACTTGATCACCTTTTAATAAAAATGTTGTTTCAGATCTTCAGCCACTATCAATACTGAAGATAAAGGATTTAGAGTTTCGTTCATGCCCTAATCCTCGTATGGGCTTCCTATCGCAAGTGTTGAACGAGAACTCACCTACCATTCTCTCTATGAACAAGAAGTTCATAAAATCATGTAAAGCGCTGGAAAGTGCAGGAACAGTGCCATGACTACCGACTCTGGACATCCAGGCAAACAAAAGGCTTTCCTCACTGTCACGGCCACACTTCTTTCTTCTGATTATAATTGAGGTCTGTTGTATTAAACGTCAGCAATGACAAACAAACCATACAGCAGAGAATATTGCATAGTAACTGACACATATATGCAACAAGTGGAAAATCTAGATAAAGATATGTTGTGCTATAACTGGACATGCTTGCCAATATGTCTCAGCAAGAAAGACACACATGAATTTTACGCCATATTCCTGCTTTTCTCATACACTAAATTTAGTAGTGCAAGATTTCATGAAGAGACAAAGAGAGGATGCAAAATATTTGAAAACTAAAGTAAAACAAATTGTTTTACTTTTTTCCACCATAGTGTCAAAGCCTCTGATAAGCTGACCATCCTTCCACAACAGCACGGTTTTCAGGTTAAAAAGCTAATTCAAGATGTAAGAACCGGTGGAAACTCGACCTAATCATATGTTGGACGCTTCGTACACAAAGTGATCTCAGTCACTACTACACTTTTGCTTCTATGAAATGACTTGTTGCCTTAGCGTGATGAGCTTAACCTCACAAAAAAGGCAATAGCTGTATTACAGTATTTTGATGATGCTACAAAAGAATTGTCAGCAGAAAAATTTACATCTCTCTCGAAAGTTATCCCCAATTGTAAGAGATTGCAAGATTCACTGCAGTGTTTGATGACGACATGGAATGTCCAGATGTTTTATTAGTTTCCCGTTATTCCGGAACTAAAAAAACAATGAAACGTAGGTTTACCTACAGTAGAAGGGTTTTTCCTTCATGGGGCAGCAACCATCCTAGACCCTAGAATTATAAAAAGCTTACTTTTGGCAGCATGTTTCTAACATCAAGCCATAGAAGAGCGTATATTAAGCGAATTACGCTCGAATATACAGATGAATGCCCAAGACTTATCTGCGCCTTCTGTGGTTTTAGAATCAAATCACAGCAAAAGCAGGAAAAAAATCGTCTGTGGAAAAGCTTTGATGCCAAAGCAGAGAATACCCTCACAGGTAACCTCACGTCCATCTACAGAGCATGCATAAGTTTGCGGCGATATTTTGAAGAGCCAAGAGTTCCCAGATGTGAGTCCACTTCAGGGTGGAAGAAAATCACGGGCAATTTCCCAAACCTTTCTGAACTGGTAAAAAAAATTCTTTGTGTACCAGCCTCATAGTCCCATCTGAGGAGACTTTTCTCCAAGGCAGTAGAATTAATATCGCGAGGCGTGCACTACTGAAGACAAAAATGTCAACATGTTCTTTTTCTAAATAGAACATAGAGTAAGTAATGACATGCTACTCCTATTTAAGGCAGAGTACTGCTACCCTTTAATTAGTAGAGGACTGCTACTCCTTATTTCATTAAAGGAGAGGAACTATAATCCCTATTTTTTTCCGAGAATTGATAAAATTAACGAAAGATTATTTGTTTTATATTGTAGTCCTTATTTAAGAAATGAATTTATTGTACAATATGCTAATCCTTGTTTAATGATTGTATATTTTTCTACTATAAAATTTCTTTTACTATGAATAAGTATTTTCGTTTGCATCCTTTAATATATATTTGAATTTTCATGTCCTGATGTGATATGTAACTGTGATTCTGTGCTGTGATCACTTTAACTAATATTGTTTGTATGAATTTTGTATTGTATTTATTTATTTGATGTGTAGTAAAGAGTAATGCCCTATTTTTTCATAAATGAATTTGCATACAATTGTCATGTCCATTTGTACTCGTCAAAGCTACTCTATATTATACACTATACACAGTAGGGGTGGGCAGAATCTGTTATCTTGGAAATTCACGATTCCGATTCTTGAGGGTTGGCGAATCGGTGGAATCGATTCCGGAATCGATTCCGCTCTCGCGCCGCCGCATGGCAGACCGACAGTCCTTGCACGACTACTACTAAATACTAATAATAACAATTATTATAATTATAATAAGAGTAATAATAATAATAATTATAATAATAATAATAATAAAAATAATAATAGGCAATAATAATGAGTACTATACTACTACTACTACTACTACTACTAATATAATTGAATAATAATAATAATAATAATAATAAATAAAGATGCTCCATAAATTTCGGTAACAGGGCAGAGGCAGTATGATCGTAAAAAAAGCTACGCGCAAATGGATAGAAACAGCTCCTGCCAGCCTCCAGGCGCCCGTGCGAGAGGAATCGACTACCGGAATCGTGCCGGAATCGTTTCGTGCGAAAACGATTCCGGCATCGGAGTTGTGCGTAACGATTCCGGTATCGATTTGTGCTTACTATTCCGTATCGATTTCCGGCATCGATTCCTCTCTCGCGCGCTGCGCCTGGAGAGCTGGCAGGGTAGCTGTTTCGATATTCATTGCCGTAGCTTTTTACGATGCATCTGCCTTTTTCACTTAAAAATAAATACTTTTCCCCCTGAAAAAAAAATAATAAAATTATATAAAAAAAAACCCAATTATTCCAAAAATAAAAATTTTTTTTTAAATTTAGTTGCAATCATTACTCATAATCTCCTTTTTCTCTGTCCTATGAGTTTTTTTGTACACCAGCCTTTGTATATATATTTTTTATCCCGATGACAATATTTTGTGTTTTTATAAATTTCTTTTATTTACGCGACGTTCGACAAAATTCAAAACCTGCGGAAAATATTCCTAGCTTGCCACAACAAAACTTAAAAAGGCCCCCAGTGGTTCCGAGGGATGCCCCGGAAAAGAGTGGCCGCTGTTCACAGGGCCCCACATTCCCTGATTGATTCTTGGTTGAGCAAATACGAACACCCCGCTTTTACTTGCCTACTTCACTGACGGTTATTTTTCAAAACTTTTTTTATGTGGTAATTGAATTTTTTGGGTTATTATTTTATGATGCTTTGCTCCAACTGAGTCACTACGTAATTTTTGATTGGCTAGTTTAAAGAAAAATAATGGTACCCTAAATTTTTAAAGGGGTGGCCGTAATCGTCTGCCCAACGAGCCCAACTATTAGGCATCCTCACTTCGGATTGATTGAAAATTATCAATAAACTCAGAAGTGAGTATCTATTTATAATACTTTTTGGGGAAAACCGGGGAAAAAGATAACATATATTAACCTAAATGTGCAGTCAGCCAAAAGCTAAAAAACCAAAGTGATGAAGAAAACCCAGCATCAAGCACATCCTATTTTTTTGGTGCCTCCAATTTACGTTTTTTTTTAAACTTTTGTGTTTTTTTTTCCCAAAATGGGGAAATTTTTTTGGAGAAGACGGCTGTTCATACAATATGCGGGGGATGCTGAAATGATTTTTTTCTGAGAAACTGTTGTGCCTGTCCGTTTTCCCAAAGTCAATGCCAGCGTCAATCATCTTCTGGATTTGCAGCCCCCCCTTCTGGCCTAGCAGCCCTCCCACCCCCCTTGGCTGCATCTCCCACCCCTAGTGCCTTCATTTCCCCCATCCCCTATTCCCGCAGTCTCCCTCCCCTATCCCTCCAGTGTTTCCCCCTAGTGCCCCAGTGCTTCACCCCCTGTCCCTCTTCTTCTTCTGAACAAACCGCCCGAAAAGTAATAAAACCTCAAAAGTAAAACGTAAGGTAAAAACAAACACACAGAAAACGTAGCCCTGTTCAAAATTTTTTGCAGAGCATTACATTATTTAAATGCAAAAAAACAAAAGGGGAGATTGGTTTTTTTTGCTATCATAGGGGCAGATGCAGCTTTGCAGCAGAGATGAGCCATACAATGTCAACTTAAGTTAAGATATAATTTTAGATAATTTTAGAATTAAAAATGTGAAATTGCTGATGGGAAGTTAAAACTCAGGAGTAACATGATTTTTTGTATATTTCTTTTGTCCTTAATCTATTTTCAAGTAAACTAAAACCTTTAAATTTATCAGCATGCATCTAGTAGGAGATTAATTAAGCTAGTGGGGGATTTGGGGCCCGTACCGGGCATGATGAAGGGCAGCGCAACCTTCGTCGACTGAGGAAGGGTACCATAAAAGGGATTTCAAAACGAAAGCAGCGATGAATGTCGCACGAAAACACAGGTCCCCCCCGTTCTTCGTGCCGATTTCGCCGCTCTTTCGTTCCAAATAATACCCCTTTATATGGTACCCTTCCTCATTCGACAAGGGTTGTCGCCCCGCCCTTCATCATGATCAAGGGGCATTAGTGTTCTGTTTAGTTTCTATTCATTCTATATTTTTTTTAAGAAAAATCGCCAGCCCATTTCATCATTCCTGATTTAATGCAGTAAAAATATACCCATGCTCGAGTATATAAACAATATGTTGTCATTTTTTGAACCCAGTCCCCCTTTTTTTAAATGTCCGCTTAAAAATCGTAAATTCACGAGCTCTCAAAAAAAACGTGCGATCACAGACGACGCACCCGGCTCAGCGGTGTCACACGAGAAGCCTCCCAGCCCTGCCTGATACGATGCACGGAGACACGGAGAAAAATGTAGTACGGGGGAAATTTTTTGGGTGTTTTGATAAAATTTTTTTTGCGATAGGGCATATACTTGCCCCCTTCATTGTACAGCAAAAAACTGTCCCTTGGCAAGAGCTTAGCACCCTTTCCTACCTTTTTGCCATGATAATGTCTGTGCAGGCCTGGCGTGGCGGGTGAGAGGGCGCGGGGGGTTAGCACTTTTGTCTAGCCGCGCTCCTCTCCCCGCCCCCCAGGCCTCACAGACATTTCTGGTAAAAATAGGTCAAAATGGGTGCAAGCTCTTGCAAAGGCACAGTTTTCTTGGATCCTGAAGGATGAAAAGTTTGCCACATCGAAAAAAAAAAAATATCAGAAACACCCAAATTCCCCCAAAGACAAATTTTTCTCCGAGTCCCCCGTGTTTTCTATAGGGCCGGGCGGGGAGGCTCATCGTGTGACGTCGCCACAATTTTTCCCGCCACGGCTGGAATAGGGCTGTTTTTTTTTCCGGCGTTTTTTTACAAAAGTCATGTTTTTAGGGAATAAGGCGTGGAAATGATTTTTTTTTTGTGGATTAGGTTTTTTAAAATGAAATTTCAACATAATTTGCAAAGAAAAAATGGGTCGGGACGATTACTTTAATAATATTATTCTATGTTCTATTCTATCTTTTTTTAATTCTATGTACGTACAGCAAAGAATTAGTGAGCCAAAATTTTTTTTTTTTCTGGGAGGGGGATTAAAAATTTACCCTAATTTTTCAGTATAAAATATTTCTTTCCACTAAATAAATTGCTTCTTTTATTAGTCAAATCTTTATTTCTAAATTATTTTAAGAGAGCGGCAAAAACTCGGGTTTCTGTGGCTCTGCTAATAAACCTTATGCACATCTGCTAGGGACACACATCTAATGCCATTCTATAGACACTGCAGCTCTGCTAAAGAACACATATGGACACACTTTGGGAATACATATCTGCTATAGCACTGCAGGATCTGCTAATGAACACTGCTATGGACACCTCTAAGCACATTCTATAGACCTGGATCTACTATCATGGTTCCCCAATAACCCTCCCAGTGCACTTGTCCTTCATTGTTAAAATAATTTTTGAATTTTCCCTACTTTCTTTGCATTGTTCGTGGGGCCCCCCTAGAAACAGCCTAACATTTTCTACAGCCCCATGTTGATTTTGGTGCATTTTGCCTGTCTGCAGCTTGCCATTACGAGGCCTCCATGTCCAAAAAAACCAGGGGTGTGTATGTATGCCTCGAAGTTTCTCGAACAGTATGTAAAGCACAGCAGCCATGTAATTCTTTTACTTTTTCAGGTGATTTTTTTTATGGGCTCTTAATCTAAAACCCCTGGCGCTAGAATACCGAAAGCTTTTTTCATTTTTCTTCGAGCACGGAGAGGCGATTTTTAAAGAGGGTCTCTCAGCTGTTGGCCCCCCTTCCTGGTATACTTCATTAGATACTCTTTTTGAGGAAACATCATCCCCAAAAAAAAAAAAAATGGACACTGTTTTTCTGAAAATATTTTTTTTTGGCTGGGAATTTAGCATACCACCTTCCACTGCCCCGCTTTAGGGTACCCTATCCCAAATCCACCATCACTGGCTCTTCCACAGCACCAACATCAAAAAATATATAAACTTACAATCAGCACTACTAGTGCCCTCAAGATCATGCTAAAATGACCCTTTTAGTCATAGTAGTTTGACCATGAGTTTTGGGGGCTTGCTGATTGAAATCCTTTTCCCCTCAAGTGTCCTATACACATTGGAAATTCCCCTGAGAAAAGAATGCCTCGCTATGGGACACCACTCTTCGTGTTTTGGGAGCTTTTAAAGTTTTTCATGCAAGACTGTTATATTCCCTGCAGACTGTGGGGTGATCTTTAAATCAGGTTGTGGGGTGATTCGGAACTGGGGACAGGGACCCCGTATGACTCTCCTAAAGAAAAAAAAAAGATAATTTAATGGTATAATTTCTTTGTTTGGGACTAAACAAAAACAAATTTCTACACTATCGGGGAATCTTTTCTTCTGCGTACTTTTTAAACCTACACAATTTAATAAAATCTGTGATTACATTTAACCAAAAAAGTACCGTTATTTCGGCCAGATACGTTTTTTTTTTTATTTTGGTTAGACGTGGGTATGATTTTTTAACATGATTTCAGTGGAAAAAAAACATTATCAATACTACAGCAGTGCAAAAGGGGGGGGGTCCCCCACCTGAACACAAAAATTGATTTTCGCTAAAAAAGAAATGCCAGAATGATAAAAACTAACATCAAAATATTCAGGAAAAAAAAAGTTTTGACCGTCAATACAATGTTTTCCCAATAAAGTAAATTTTCAATTTTTTGTACATGTGACTTTTTCCCCTTGAAGGGATGGCCTTTTTTAGGTTGACCTCCAAAAAATTTCCCAAAATGAGGAACCCAACAGTCCCAAAATCGTAAAAAAATTGGGGTAAATGTTCATTTAAAATGCCCCAAAATTTTTTTAGGGATTATTTTAGAAATTTCACCCGTCGACTGCGAAGGGCGAAAGTTAGTTTATTATGATGTGCCTCTGCACATACAGGACACCCCCCCCTAGTTCCCTAACCCAACCTAAAATTGCTTAGTACCTTTGGGTGCAGCACCCCCCCGGACCCACCGTTTAAAAGTTGTATTAATTTCCGACGGTATTAGGAGCAAGAAAAATTGCAAATTTCAGATCCAAAATTTTGGATGTTATAATTTTGTGCCTTGACATATTCAACCTTTTATCATTATTATATCAATACGTTTTTATGGCATATTTGTGACAAAAGGAGTATTTTATTTATAAATATAGGGTGGACAATAATCATTGCCGCCATATTACCTTTCAAAAGATATGATAAAAGAGTGAGGCGTTAACCCCTCAGTGTGTGTGTCTGACCTAAAGAGCGAACGCGCAGTTCTGTCCACTATAACGGCGCACCAGATTCCGCAGCCACGGGTACGGCGCGTGCCACAGTGGGCCTAAAAATAATCTCGGGCAAGAGGACTCGAAACCCAGATCGCGCATCAAAAATTACCCTGGGGGCGTCTCTGTAGTATTTAGTGGGAGAACTTAGCGAATATTTTTATTCTCCCAAAAATAAATCCCTTTGAGCTGGATGTCGGTAAATGGAATATTTTGACGTGTTTTCGCTCAGTGTCTCCCGTGAATATAAGAACGTACCCGGGGGATACCTTTATGCGCTGTCCCAGGTTCGAGTCCCCCTGCCCGAGATTACTTCTATGGACCACTGTGGCACGCGCCGTACCCGTGGTGCGGCAATACTTGGGTGGCGCCGTTTTTATGGACGAGAAATGGCGTTCCTCTTTGGTCGACACAAACCGGGGGGTTAAGCCTCACCCGGGATCATATTCAAGACGGGCCGGAAGGGGGGGGCCCCATACCCACTACCCTTTTTAAAAAAAAAAAGATTTCTGACAAAAGAATGCCAAATCATTAAAAAAACATCATAACCCTTTTTCATGAAAACTTTTTACCTCGAATCGGTGAATGCCCCCTTCCGAATGTTTCCACCAAACAAAACCTAAAAAAAACCCAAAAAACTAACCCAACTAGTTTTTATTATAAACAAGTTTTTCCCCTTTCCCCCAAAAAACTTGGGACCCGTGGGAGCGGGATTTCGGATGGGGACCAAAAAATACACCGGAAGCACGAATTTTTGGGTTATGTTGGGTTTAACCAAAAAAATTCCCAGATCTAGGGTATTTCCCCTAATTTTAGGAGAATTTTTCCAACCCAAAATTTTAACCTAACATTCAAACCAGGGGAAAAGGGGGGGGGTAAAAAAACCAAATTTAAAACCTAACATAGCCGGGGTCGACCCCCAGCAATCTAACCACACGTCTCTGGACTAAAGAATCCAATCGTTTTACCTAGACTGGGGAATTTTTTTTGATCAACCCCACTCAAAAGCTATGTGGTTTTCGACGAATTTTTGTACTCCAGCCAAATATCCTGATTTCTTTCAGGGCCCCCAAACTTGTTTTGGGGGAAGGGGGATAGGGCAAACCTAGACTAATAACTAAAAGAAATGCTAATTTTTTGGTTTACGCAGGTGAAAAAACTACTGTCATTTTTACTGAGCCAAAATGATAGAAAAAAGTAAGCTGGAAGGCTGGGGAGCCAGCAAATTTTTTTGGATTATTAACCCCAAAAAAAGTATTTTTACTAAACTCACAGGGTGCACATTTTCCAAAAAAAACTGGTATAAAAAGGGCGAGACTTCAAAGGGCATTTTCAGAGACACAGACACATTTTCCGGCCCAAAAAAAGGGGTTTTTCGATTGGAGATAGTTTTTTTTTTGGAAACCAATAGTTAGAAGATAAAAAAAATGCATCACCGAATTTTAAGGTCCCCGTTTCTATTATAAACACTATTTCCATCAGATAAGACACTAAAACTTGGCAGGCCAAAATAGTCATGGTCAAGATAACAGATAACAGGGAAGTGATTGAGTAAAACAAAGTATACCAAACCTAACCTTATAGGTTTTCATTAGACAGAGCCTAACCTTAACCTTAACCACAAAGTATACCAAACCTTATGAGTCTTAATGAAACCTAACCTAACCTAACCTTAACCACAAAGTATACCTAACCTTATGAGTCTTAATGAAACCTAACCTAACCTTACCCACAAAGTTTACCTAACCACCTATTTTTGGCCAGGAAAAATGTGTCAGTGTCTCTGAAAATGACCGCGAAGTCCTCGTCCATTATTACCAAAAATCTATCCAAAGTAGTACATACCTGTTGCTAAATATCGTAGGGTCAAAGTAAGACGTTCTGCAGGAGAAACAGCTTGGCGCATGTTTGTGTCTTGCTTCTTGATAAGAGGGGTGACGAGGGCCAAAAGATCTTGGAACTGCTGCTGGTCCAATCGAGTCCACTGCCTGAGAGTGTCTGGGTCCTCTTCCCGGAGCTCCCTCAGCAATCTGAAAGCCACACTCTCTTCTCTCCTTCTCAGAAGCCACTGCCGGCTCCAAAGACGCTTCTTCTTTCTGTTTTTCTTGTCCAGCATGTAACTTAGGGTAGCCGCTGCTACACATAATGCGAGGTCTTTGTTCATGTTCCAGAGGGTCACGCTCACAAGCAGTAGAGCTCGTGTGACACAAGCCGCGTCGTGTTGCCTTTGTAGTTTGTTATTGCTAGCTGTAGCCCAGCGGCATAGTAAAAAATACGAAACCAATTGTTCAAATTGTTCTAAAAGCACCAAATTTGGCACACATGTAGATTCATACATTCTGAACAATTTTGGATATGGAGGCATTCAAGATTCTCCCCGTAGCACATTTGGCGGCCATTTTTTGAAAATGGCCGCTATTTACCATTAGCGTCATTGAATATGTACCATAATTTGTCTTTTTGTGGATGCTAGAGGTGATAAGTGTGCTAGAGGTGATAAGTAGTGTACAATTACACATACTTGTGTGCTTACCAAATAAAATGGCTACCATTTTACAAGAAAAATGAATTTTACTTTGCAGCGGCAGCGCTGGTGGCAGTGACGGCGGCTGCAGTAATAGTATAGTGTTGATAGTCATGGTACTTGTAGTAGTAGCTTGTGGTAACATGGTGGTGTTTTGTGTCTTTGCAGGTGAGGCTTTGATAACCATTCAACTGGTGGTGGATGACAGCAGCAGCAGCAGCACCACCTGACATCAGAGACGCGTTGTTCCAGACTGCAGCCATGGCAAAGAAGTTCCAACTGGTCGATACTTTTGAGCAACGTACTCCCACAACACCTCCTGAGACAAACTGGAAGCTGTGTCTTGTATGTCAAGAGGAGACAACAGAGTCACTTGTGTGCCCAGTACTGTCTAAACGCCGAGACCCTGGGAGTGGATACACGACAATGGCTGCAAACTTGGTCAAGTTTGATGAACTAGGAAAACTGCCAAGAACTGTTCAGTTACAGAGACTAGATGAAGGACAAGGTGTTGAGGCGACAATGGTTGCCCACCAGGCCAAGTGGCATAAACATGTATGCTCCAATACAATAACACAATGCTACGAAGAGCAGAGAAGAGACTCATCGCAAGCAGCTCAGCATTTGGTAGTACTGACAATGTCTCAGGCAAGCGCGCCAGAACACACTCTTCAGAAGCCACTACCAGCGGCACCTCCTGCTTTTTCTGTGGAAAGTCTGGCACAGAGACCCTACATGAAGTAGCAACCTTCCAGGTGGACACACGCGTACGGAAGTGTGCAGCGCAAGTTGGGGACAATGAACTCATGGCCAGGCTCAGCATGGGTGATATGGTGGCTCTGGAGGCCAAGTACCATTCCAAGTGTTTGTTGGCTCTTTACTATCGTGCAAAGACCACTGTAGAAGCCGAGCAGAAAACTGACCATGAAGGTGTGATGTCAAGAATCGTACTGGCTGAACTGGTCCTGTATATCGAGGAAACCCACCTAGAAGAGGGCACCGCCCCAGTCTTCAGACTCGCAGATCTTGCAAAGCTATACACGACAAGAATGGAAGAGCTCGGGGTTGCTTTGTGCAAGAAAGTTAATAGCACAAGGCTGAAAGAGCGCCTGTTAGCCCAGTTACCAGGCCTGAGATCCCAGAGCAAAGGCCGAGATGTTCTACTAGCGTTTGATGAAGACATTGGTGAAGCGCTAGGCAAAGCCTGCGAGCAAGACTGTGAGACTGAGGCAGTTCACCTTGCGCGTGCTGCACAGATAGTTCGGCGATATATGTTTGAAGACACTGACCGATTCCGTGGATCATTCCCGGGTGGTTGTCAGGAGGACTCTGTGCCAAACGTACTAGTTGCAGTGGTAAATATGGTGCTGGATGGCCCCAGCATCAAGAACCAAAGCCATTCCTCTTCGAGACAAGCAGCTCTTTCCATTGCGCAGCTTCTCAAGTTCAACAGTGTCAAGCAAAGTCGGAAGCAGGGAGCAACCAAGACACAGGAGCCTCCAGCTGTCAGACACAGTACGTCTCAAGAAACTCCTCTTCCAACCTATGTTGGGCTGATGCTGCATGCTGAAACACGCAAGAGAGGACTTGTGGACAAGCTCTTCTCTCTGGGCCTAAGCATCTCATATGACAGAGTCCTGCGTCTTTCTGCCCAGATGGGAAACAGCGTGTGTCAGCTGTACCGCATAGAGCAAGTGGTCTGCCCGCCTACCCTGCGTAGCAATGTGTTCACAACTGCGGCTGTGGACAACATTGACCACAACCCAAGTGCCACCACAGCCAAGAATTCATTCCATGGAACAGGAATCTCGCTTTTGCAACACCCAACGTGTGCAGATGAGGGAGTGGATCGTAGCATTGCTCTCACTGGGCGTGATACTGGATCAAAGACGGTTGAGCCTCTACCAGAATATTACACGGATGTACGTCCTGTTGCTTCCTCTGTCAAAGGGCAAACGATCCAGCTACTTCTGTGACCTCTCTTAGACGCCACAACTTTGAGCAGCACATAGAATATGAGTATATGTGGCTGGAGAACACGAGAAGTGTTCTCAAAGATGATGTTGAGGCCTGTGAAAACACATCATGGGCTGCATACCATGCAAGGCACCAAGATCCAAAGCAACCAGTCATCACACCAACGTCCCTGCTTCCCTTGTTCCAGGAGAGTGCTCACACTGTGGCAATGATCAGACACTCTATTGATGTAGTCAGGAATGCAGTTCAACATCTCAACCCAGGCCAAACTCCAGTTCTGACTTGCGACCAGCCACTATTCACTCTAGCAAAACAGATCCAGTGGAAGTGGCCAGACACATATGGAGAAGACCAACTGGTGGTGATGTTCGGGGGGTTGCATATTGAGATGACGGCACTGAAGACCCTGGGTGACTGGTTGCAGGGAAGTGGGTGGACCCAAGCACTGGTACAAGCAGAGATCACAACTGCAGGAACAGCAGACTCATTTCTTCGAGCAGCTCACGTCACACGCACCAGAAGAGCACACCAAGTCACAGCGGCTGCCTTATACATACTCCA
This sequence comes from Chionoecetes opilio, assembly GCA_016584305.1. NCBI lineage: Eukaryota > Metazoa > Arthropoda > Malacostraca > Decapoda > Majidae > Chionoecetes > Chionoecetes opilio. Next base: position 33,172 of record JACEEZ010007838.1, on the reverse strand, counting down.
ACGGCGTGCCTATGACCAGTACAGCACCACCAATACAGAAGATGATGCGCACCCTGGAAGCTTCGAAGACTGGTGCAGTCAGAGAGAACAGAGTTATCCGCAGTTTCAGTACTGGTCAACAGTCTTGGCACTGGAGCTGTCCACTCTGATCTATGTGCGATCTCTGAGAGAAGCCAATTTTAGCATGTACGTGGATGCTCTGACAGAACTGGTTCCGTGGTTCTTCGCACTAGACCACACGAACTATGCCCGCTGGATACCAGTGCATCTGCGGGACATGGCAGAACTGGCAAACAAACATCCAGACGTCTTCACAGAGTTTAGCAACGGACACTTCACAGTCCAGAAGACCAAGAGGATCTTTTCAGCAATCCCTATTGACCAAGGACATGAGCAGAACAACGCGTATGTCAAGGGTGATGGAGGAGCCATCGGCCTCACAGACAATCCAACTGCACTGAGGCGCTGGATGGTTGCCGGACCAGAGGTTGCTAGAGTGATTGTGGAATTTGAAGACTTCAATCTGCATCCACACGACCAAGAGGAGACACGTCACCACGAGGAGACACCAAGTGTGCAGAACACTTTTGCCAGAGATGTGCGCTCACTCGTGGCCATCTTTGAAGAGCTGGGCAACCCTTTCGAGGAGGACAGTCAGGACTTGCTGGTGCTCGACACAAAGGAGATCGCAGACACTGCAGTCATAGAAACAGTCCGTAACGCCAAGCAGATTGGCCAAGACCAGTTTGAAGCATTCTCAAAGGAATGCATCGTGGACAGAACCAAGTCCATTGAGGTGGCAATCCACCGGAACAAGCTGCCACTGTTTGCGACCAAGAGAGGACCCAAAATACCCAAAGGAAAACAACAGGTCAAATCTCTGAAGAATGATGTTGCGCTCTTCGCACGATTATATATCAGCTGCCAGACCCGTGATGGGAATCTAGAAGAGTTCTTCAGGCATGAAAATCAGCAATGCCCTCCAGCTTTATCTGACGGAGGGAGACTGTACCTAGGGAGCAAGAGTGACTTGCTGGTGTGCCTTGAAGGCCATGCTGAGCCTCAGTCTGAAGCGCCTACTGTCACTGCTGTTGTCCTCGATGGAGCAGTAATCGTACAGATGTTGAAGCCGGGTACTGCCAACACGTTCGAGGAATATGCACAGCAAGTGTTTCATCCCATACGTTGTACAACAGCTCCAACATGTATCACGTCTTGACCTTGTGTGGGACAGCTACAGAGCAGATTCCCTGAAGGCATCAACCAGAGAACAGCGTGGAAAGGGAGTACGTCGGCGTGTTGTCGACTCAGCAGTCATACCAGGAAATTGGCAAAGTTTCCTGCGAGTTGATATCAACAAAGTGGAGCTCTTCAGCTACCTCTCCACCATGCTTGCAGAGTCCTTTCAAGAAGAAGGCAAGGAACTGGTGGTCACTGATGGGGAGCAGGTGATCTGTGTTCCACAGCAAGAGGACGTCAACTCACTTGCACCATGCAACCAAGAAGAGGCAGACACTCGCATGATGCTACATGTAGCACATGCTGCACAACATGGTCACCACCAGATACAGGTTCGAACAGTAGACACTGACGTCGTGGTCCTAGCAGTGATGGTAGTCCAGAAACTACCAGCTGGAGACGAACTCTGGGTAGCCTTTGGGACAGGCAAGAACTACCGCTACATTGCAGCCCATGAAATAGCTTCCTCCCTTGGTCCAGAGAAGACATGTGCTCTTCCAATGTTTCATGCCATCACAGGGTGTGATACTGTGTCAGCCTTCGTCGGACATGGGAAGAAATCTGCCTGGGCAACATGGAACACGCTGCCAGAACTCACTGATGCCCTGCTGAGTCTGGCAAATGCACCCACAAGCATCCAAGAGGATACAATGCATGTCATCGAGAGGTTTGTAATACTCCTGTATGACCGCACAAGCAAATGCAAGGACGTCAACAAGGCGAGAAAGAAGCTCTTTGCAAAGAAGAGCTCTGTTCAGAACATCCCGCCAACTTACGCTGCTCTGGAGCAGCATGTGAAGAGATCTGCCCTTCAGGGTGGTCATGTCTGGGGCCAGGCATTGGTACCAGAGCCCGTGCTCCCTCCACCAACAGACTGGGGCTGGCATCGGAGTGATGATGGGCCCTACACACCACTCTGGACCACACTCCCTGAGGCATCCAAGACCTGCTATGAGCTGGTGTCTTGCGGATGCAAGAAAGGCTGCAGAAACCGCTGCAAGTGCAAGAAGGCTTCACTGCAATGCACGGGTCTGTGTTTCTGTGAAGGCGAATGCCAGTAGATTAGGACAGAAAACTTGCTAGCCAACATTATGATCTGTAGACATTCATAATCCTGGTGACCAGATTTGAAAAGTTCAGAATCATAATTAACATAGTGTGACAAAATCTACGTTATTGTATTACATGTATGTACTGCAGGATTACACAATACTGAAAGTTATTGTATTGGCAACTGTTTATTGTGTCCCCTTCTTGAAGCCACTTAGATTTGTTCATTTATATTAGATCTTTCCATAAATGTATAACTGTAAGTACTGTGCCTAGAGACTGGGCTTTTGGTCGACTATATAACTACAATCTGACCATACTGTAAACTCCCCGTACTCTGTGTATTATTTTGACTACCATTCCATTGCAATTTTGCCAGCAATTTGAAATAAAAAAGCAACTTGAGCAATTAAAGTGTGTTCCTGAAATCATGTACTGGTTATTAGAGGTATTATGTCATTGAGTATTGGAATCTTCATCAAATGTCCACTTTTTCCACAAAATGGCGGCCAGTTTGGGGGCCATTTTTGAGAAGATTCATCTAAATATATGTTAAACACTTATTGATGTTAATTCTGATGTAAAAAAAAGGAATTTTGGCCCATCTAGCACCATACTAACGACACATAATGAAGTCTATGTAATGACGCTAATGGTAAATGGCGGCCATTTTGAACAATGGCCGCCATATCTTCCACAGGGCTAATCTTGAATGCCTCCATATCCAAAAATGTTTAGAATATATTAATCTACATGTGTGCCAATTTTGGTGCTTTTAGAACAATTTGAACAATTGGTCTGCTATGCCGCTGGGCTACTGGTCAGATACGGCTCGGCTCCCGTGCCGATTAAAACGATAAGCCGAAATTGGCATTAAAACTCTGCTACCTCTGTGAAGGTCCGTGTGACCAAAATACGGCAAGGTATTGCCTTTGCTGAATATTGCAGGCTGAATATTGATGGAAAAGTTGCTCGTCTGACCGCGGCTTCAGGCCATGTCACACGGAAACTTTTTCCGGCATCTTTTGGTATTTTGCTACCATTTGACGCCTGATTCCGGCATCTTTTGGTAGCAAACGCGGAGTCGCGGAAAGCTGAAGTCGTTCTCTTGCCACTAGTAATGGCATCTTTGTTTACATTTCGGAGCAGCCGGACCGCCACGGCAAAACTGTACCGAACTACACCATTTCATTGAAAATAAAGATGAAATGTTACCAATCTTAGGTGGACAATAGAGTGGTAGCATCTCGTTTGATATGTTTAGGAGAAAATAAGTGCTGTATACAGGTGAATCATAGCCGTAATGATTTTGTATAGTAATAGTAATATAGTGTAGATGAGAGGAGAAAAAGAAAGTGTTTGGTAGTATGTCGGGAGGAGAAAATAGGTTTTTACTCTATATATACCAAGACACGTGCATGATATGGGACATGCGTGTTATTTATATTATTTTACGTATGATTTAGGCATTAGTTAAGTGTTTGAGGGTTGTGAGAAGGTATGACCGGAAAATGTTGATTAAAAACATCTTTAATAGGCTGGGTGGTTTACTATAGAGATTACGGGGATAATATGATGTGTGTTATTTTACCTTGATTATGAATTTAAAGTAAGGTTTTGAGTGTATTTATGGTTTCAGGGAAATGTGAAGAGGAAGGACATTTTTATAAAAATTGCCCAGTAGAAGCAGAGTAAGCTAAGATAAAAGAATAAAGATTCTCGCTACTATGGTTAGGAAGAGGATCGTAGCCGAAACGCTGTTGTGACAACACGCGCAATTTTTACCACCACTTAGGGCATCTTTTGGTAGCAAAATACCATAAAGAGCCGGAAAATATCGCTCGTGTGACACGGGGGCATACACATCAAAAATCAGGGTTTAATCGTTTGTGGGGATCAGGTCACTCTACCTCCGTGGTTTGAGTGTAGAAAATATTACACAATGGCAAAGACTGGCGCAAGGAAAACTAACATATCTAGAAAAGAAAAAGAGGCGAACTTCTGCAAAAGAAGAAAAGGCTCCCCCAAGAAAACAACGCTTCAAGATCTAAAGGCGAAGGTAAGTCAATTAGCGTGTCATGTAGCAACTTCAGGTTATTGCGAACCACCTAATTGTCTCTGTGCAATTTCAATACAATATGTAGAATGATGAGCAGGGTTGTACACACACATTTCGCAATTCCTTCATACTACACTGGATTATAACAATGATGAACAGCATCATTGGTACACCATTATATACCATTCCTCACTGTATTTTTTAAACATTTTTTTTAATTTATTCCACATGGTACTTGTAAGTGAAGAAATATTAGGGCACAAGTCAATGTTAACTCGTTATTATAATATACATTTCTGATCTCCTTAATCGGTCCCAATGTTCCACTAAAAAAAAAATATGAAAGTGCATTGCTTGTTTTTAACATTTTGTTTATTTTCATGTAGGCTTAGGCGTGGGGATATTGCCGTGTATAGGGACACGTTAGGCACTTTCATGGTTTTCTGTAAAGATATTGGACCAAATATGGTGTTTTGAGTTGGACAACTTGGCACCACTGCACGCCCTCGCTACCAAACCACTTTAGTCTTCCCGGAGCCGTCGCGGGGAGAGCACGCTCGCTCGGTATTCACCTCGACTATGCTCCAGTACCCGCAGGGATTGGGCGCGGTTGTAGAGTTACTGACTTAGAGTTGGCAGAGTCCCGGCGCATTCGGTCAGCGGTTTTCTAGTCCACAAAGTTGGGTCCTTGCGTGGTGGCTTTTTGTATAGTCAATAACCTGTAGTTGGTGACTTGAAATGTGTCTAGTATAGGATTAAAGTACTTATCTTATCGATATGCAGTACAAACATTCCCACACGTGGAAAGTTTTGCTGCTGGTGTTTCAAGAGTTATTGCCAGCACCTCTGCCCTTGTAAAGAGCGCGTCACAGACCCAAGGCGAACCCTGAAGGTTGGGTGCGTAGGCCCATTACATGCAGCAGCAGCTATGTCCTTTCGGTAACTTCAAAGTTTGCGTACATGATCAATGCATTTTTGCAGTTGGGACTACTTAGTTATTAGGATAGCCAGTTTGTAATGAGTGTTGCAACTCTTTGTAGAGATTGGCTATTATTAGAATTTGTTTGCTTTATTCTCTATATTTGAGCCATCCCTATAAGTTCAATGGAGTTAAACTAGCTGTAATATGATGGAAATCTCAAAACCTGGTGGCCTACTGCAGCAGCGACTTTTCTACGACTCCACCGACTTTCCACCGCGACTTTCACTCCGAAGAAAAGCTATAACCGTAGCTTGTTAATGATCTGCGACGTGCTGCTGCGCACGTCGCAGATCTTAAACCAGGTCAGGACATTTATGCGGGGCGGGGCGGAGGCAGTGCTCAGAGGTGTTTTTCGTACAGAAAAGCACTTTAAGGTGAGATTAATAAAAAAAATTCACTGAAGACAAGTTGTAGAGGGCCACACGCTTATCGGGAGTGTGGCCTTTTAAAATTTCATCAGACCTACACTAAGTTCGCCAGGACGCCGGAAAATCACTTCTCATACCAAAAATCGCCCTCGTTTTTTCGGGTTATTAAAAACCTTTCTGGCCACTGGATTTTCCACGTTATTATCTACCCAACGTAGGTTGGTTTCGGGCTGGGATGACTCGTCTAAGGGCTAAGGTTCCTATCACCAAACGACAAAAGTCCCGCAACAAAACAGCGTAAGCGGTCAAACACGCACGGTCCAAGTCCAGAACTGTCATTAGCCGGGAGAATGAAAAGCAAACGCAGTGTGTTGGAGACACGTTCCCGTAAAAATGGGAAAAATTATTCAAAAAAAAAAACACGAAAATATCTCAAGAACGTGACAGTTAGGAGTAAATGGACTATGCCACTGCGTAGATCTCATCGAACCGGACAGAAAATATTTACGGCATTTTTCTGTTTAGATCAATAGTGTAGTCGGAAAATGCCAAAAAACAAATGAGGGCAAAATTTTGTCATTTTGCAGCCAGCAGGTTTTTAAATTTTTATTTACATATATATAAGTAAAAATTATTAAATTAAAAATTGTGTATAATGACGGTGTAAATACTTGTTATTCAATGTCATTTTCTCAGTGATGTATATTAGTGAAGATGGAGTAATGTTTGTATGCATTTATAGGGTGTAAATAAGCTTACTGAGGGAAAAAATTGCTTTTTGAATCTAATATCGGCAAACAAAGACCAGATTCGTTATCGCCATCATTAGAAGCTCCTATAAACCGAGTTGCATCCAAATCGTGATATATTTATTTTCGCCCAAAATGTGCAGGCTATGTATGGCCCATGAATTTTGTTGTTGGGAAATCACATTTTCATTAATATCACAGTAACCATACACGTAAGGACAAAATGGTATAGAACATAAAAGATGCAGCTCTTGTTGAAGGCCGATCCAGTGGTATACGAGGAAGTACAATTCATGCATAAATGAAGGCACAAATCAATGTTTTTTAAAAACTAAAAAAAACTATATATCGAGAACGTGACATGTTAGGAATAAACGGACTGTGCCATTGCGTAGATCTCGTCGAAACGGACAAAAAGCATTTACGTCTGTGTTCTGTTTAGATCAATAGTTTAGTCGGAAAAAGCCAGAAATAAAATGCGGCCAAAAGTTTTAGGAATTTTGCAGCCAGAAGAAATTAATTTATTTATTTACATATATACGTAAAAAGTATCAGAGTAATAATTGTGTATAATGACGGTGTAAATACTTGTTATTCAATGTATTTTTCCCAGTGGTGAATATTAGTGGAGATTCAGTAATGTTTGTATGCATTTATAGGGCGTAAATCAGCTTACAGAGGTAATAAATTGATAATGTTGATAATAAAATAATTGTAATATTGTAATATTGATAATAAAAAAGATAATGTTTATGCACCTTTATTTTGCTCCCATGATCTTATTATAGGTATAGCTTACTGTACCTAATTTATATTCATGATATGGAGTAATGTCTCGTAAAGAGGATGGTAGGTTCAGTTTTCGTAAATATTATCTGATAGTTTGATAATACCGTGTGAGTACAACATGTGTGGGCCAGAGCATCCACCCTCTGTGGCCGCGAGAATCACGGCCGAGCAACTTATGGTAGCAGCCTATTTTATTACCTGCTGTCACTCCAGCAGAAGACCACACCAGGCGGTGTGTTCACACCCAGCTATCAGGCTCATTGATATTTTAAGGTCCCTTTATCCGTTATTAATGATTAAAAAACGTGTCCAGGGTGCACCGCGAGGAGGCGGACCTTGTTTACACCCCAATTTAAGTGTATTTATTTAAGTAAAGGCCATTCCATCATTGTTGATGGTCTCATAAGTCGTGTTGGTCTAAAATTTGGTTTTCAGTTTATTTATTCCTCACTGCTGCTCTCGGATGATAATAAATCAATTATAAATGACTCTTACATATGTTCAAAAGCTATGTCCTTTCTGTAATCTTCTTCAATTTTGCTTATCACACTTATCACAACAATATATGGTCTCCGGCACTCTGTGGTTGGCCGCTCGGCCAACCACATGCCGCCCCGCCTGATGTGCCCGCTTAGCGGTGCAGGATTGGTTAGCCAAAGGCTGTGTTTGGATGCCATGGGCAAATTTACAACAAAAACCGGGGAAAGTTTAAAGGGGTATTTTGGGAAAAAATTTTTTGTTTAAATTTGGGGTTCCCTTTTTTTTTTTTCCTTTTGAAGCCACTTAGTTTTTGTTCTTTTATATTAAATTTTTCCAAAAAAGTAAAAACTGTAATTTATTGTGCCTAGAGCCCCTGGGCTTTGGTCGATATATAATTTACAATCTGAAAATACTGAAAACCCCCCTTTACTCTGGTATTATTTTGACTACCTTTCCATTGCAATTTTGCCAGAAAATTTGAAAAAAAAAAAAAACTTGAGAAAATTAAAGTTGGCCTGAAATCATTTTACTGGTTATTAGGGAATTTTTTGTCTTTGATATTGGAATCTTATCAAATGTCCTTTTTTTTCCACAAAAGGGGGCCCCAGTTTGGGGGCCTTTTTTGGGGGGGGGAAAAGGAATTTTTTAAATATATTTTTAAAACAATTATTGATGTTAATTCTGATGAAAAAAAAAAAGGAATTTTGGCCCATCTAGCACCATACTAACGACACATAAGGAAGTCTATTTAATGCGCTAATGGTAAATGGCGGCCATTTTGAACAAGGGGCCGCCTATCTTCCAAGGGTAATTTTTGAATGCCTCCATATCCAAAAATGTTTAGAATATAAATCTAATGGGTGCCAATTTTGGGTTTTAGAAAAATTTTGGGAAAAAATTGGTCGCTATGCCGCGGGGGTTTACTGGCAGATAGGGGTGGGGTCCCGTCCCGATTAAAACGATAAGCCAAAATTGGCTTTAAAAAACTTGCTCCCTTTTCTTGAAGGTCCGTGTGCCCCAAAATACGGAAGGTATTCCCTTTTGCTGAATTTTGAAGGCTGAATATTGATGGAAAAGTTGCTCGTCGGGACCGGGGGCTTCGGGCCCCAGTACACGGAAATTTTTTCCGGCATTTTTTGGAAATTTTGCTACCTTTTGACCCCTTTGTTTCCGGAATTTTTGGTAGCAAACGCGGGTCGAAAAAGTTCGTTCTCTTCCCCAAACTAGTACGGGCACTTTTTTTACTTTTTCAAAGCAGCCGACGCCACGAAAAAACTTTTTTAACGAACTACCCCATTTCATTAAAATAAAGGGGGAAATTTTACCAATCAAAGGTGGAAAAGAGTTTTTGAAAAAAATCTTGTTTTATAGTTTGGGGAAAATAAGTGGGGATCCCGGGGAAATTTATGGGCTGTATGTTTTTGGGTATATTTAATAGTAAATGGGTGTAGATGAGAGGAGAAAAAAAAAGTTTTTGGTAGAGTGGGTAGGAGAAATAAATGGGTTTTTACTCAAAATATACAAGAACGTGCAATTGGAAACATGGGGGTTATTTTATTTTTTTTACGTTGATTTAGGCTTTATAGTTAAGTTTTGAGTTTTTGATGAAAAATTTAGGGACGGAAAATTTTGGGATAAAAAAATTTAATAGGCGGGGTTTGTTTTTTAAATATAAAAAACGGGGATAATATGATGTGTTTTATTTTTAAATTGATTTATAAATTTACAAGTAAGGTTTGGGGTTTATTTAGGGGTTATAAAGGGGAAATGTGAAGGGGGAAGGAAAAATTTTTTTTAAATGCCAGGGGAAAGCAGATTTAGCTAAGAAAAAAGGGAATAAAGACCCTTCGTACTCGGGTTTAGGAAGATGCTCGAAAGCCGAAACGCGGTGTGACAACACGCGCATTTTTTTTACCCCCAAATTTAGGGCATCTTTTGGTAGAAAAATACCAAAAATGCCGGAAAAAAATCCTCGGGTGACACGGCCTTACACTTTCCTAACATCAGCTTTTTTAATCTTTTTGGGGGACAGCACTCTACCCCCGAATTTTGGGAGTGTAGAAAATATTACACAAGGGAAAAAAGACTGGTGAAAGGGAAAAACCAAAAAATTATCTAGAAAGAAAAGAGGCAAAACTCTCAAAGAAAAAATTTCCCCCCAAAGAAACAACGTTTCGGGATCAAAAAGGGTAAAGGGGTAAGCCCAATTAGGTGTTCTGTAGCAATTTCCCGGGTTTTTAAAACCCCCTTAATTGCTCGGTCCCAATTTTCAATACAATATTGTAGAATGAGAGCAGGTTTCCCCACCATTTCGCCATTTCCTTCAACTAACTTTTGATTTTTAAAATGATAAAACAGATATTGTACACCATTTTTACCATTTCCTTCACTGTAAAATTAAATATTCACTTTGGTATTTGTAAGTGAAAAAATTTTGGGCAAATAAAATTTTAAAACCTTTATATAATAAAAATTTTTCTGATCATCAAAAATCTGGGTCCCCAATTTTTCCATTTAAAAAAAAAAAAATGAAATTTTGCTTTGTTTGGGTTTTAAAAAATTTTGGGTTTTTTTCATGTGGGGATAGGCGGGGGGAAATATTGGCATTGTACGTGGGAACTTTAAAGGCACTTTTCAGGGTTTTCTGAAAAAGGATATTGGACCAAATAGGGAGTTTTTTGAGTTGACAATTTGGAAACCAGGGCCCCCCCGCGCCGCGCTCCCAAACCCTTTAGTTTTCCCCGGACCCGTCGGGGGGAGACCCCCCCCCCCCGCTCGTCGGTATTCCCCTCGCTATGCAGTCCCCGCAGGGTGGGGGCGGTGGTTAGAGGTTACTGACTAGAGTTTGCAGAGTCCCGCGCATTCGGTCAGCGGTTCTAGCCCACCAAGTTCGGCCCTTTTGCGTGGGGGGTTTTTTGTTAGTCAAAAACCTTGTATTTGGGTACTTGCAAAGTGTCTAGAAGGATCAAAGTATCTATTTTAAATCGCTATGCAGAAAACCCTTCCCAAAAGGGGAAAAGTTTTGTGCTGGGGTTTCAAGATTTTTCTGCCAGAACCTTGCCCTTGTTAAAGAGTCCCCTTCACGGGCCCCCAAAGGCGAACCCTGAAGGTTGGGGCGTGGCCCATTAAAGACAGCAGCAGTATGTCCTTTGGGTTAATCTTCAATTTTGCGTCCCTTTTGATAAATTTGGTTTTTTGCCATTTTGGATTTACTAGTTATAGGTAGCCAGTTTGTAATGAGGGTTTCAACTCTTTGTAGAGTTTGGGGCTATTATTAGAATTTTTTTTTCTTTATTCGTTCTATATTTTGACCCCACCCCAAATTTTAAGTTCAATGGATTTAAAACAAGCGGGTAATATGATGGAATTTTCAAAACCGGGTGCCCTATGCAGCAGCGACTTTAACGACCCCAAACCGACTTTCCCCCGGGAAAAAAATTTTTTCACTCCCAAGGAAAAGCTAAACCTGCTTTTTTAAATTTGCGACTTTGCTGCTGCGCACGTCGCAGATTTTAAACCCAGGGTAAGGACATTTATGCGGGGCGGGCGGGGCAGGCTCGGGAGGGTTTTTCGTACAAAAAACCCATTTAGGGTCGGGGTTTTAAAAAAATTTCACTGAAGAAAAAAGTTGTAGAGGGGCCCCCCCCAAGCCTATGGGAGTGTGGCCTCAAAATTTCTTTCAGCCCTTTACACAAAGCCGCCAGACCCCGGAAACCTCACTTCCATACAAAACCCCTCTTTTTTCGGGAAAAAAAACCTTTTTCCTGGCCACTGGTTTTTCCAAACTTTTTTTTATTCCCCAAACGTAGGTGGTTTCAGGGCGGATACTCTTTAAAGGGTCTAAGGTCCTTTTCACCAAACGACAAAAGTCGCAAAAAAAACAGCGTAACCCGGGGAAAAAACACGCCCGGCCCCCAAGCCCAGTGTCATTGGGCCGGTGGAGAAAAAACAACCCAAAACGCAGTGTGTTGGGACACGTTTTCCCCGAAAAAATTGGGAAAATTTTTAAAAAAAAAAAAAGAAAATCTAAAGAACTTTGACAGGGTTGGGAGAAAAGGGGGGGGGGGGGGGGGGGTTTGGGGGGGGGCCACTGCGTGATCTCATCGAAACCGGACAGAAAAATTTAGGGCTTTTTTCTGTGTAGATCAATAGGTAGTGGGAAAAAATCCCCAAAAAACAAATGAGGGCAAAATTTTGTCTTTTTGAAGCCAGCGGTTTTAAAATTTTTTTTTTACATATAAAAAAGTAAAAATTTTTAAAATTTAAAAATTGTTTTTTAAATGAGGGTGTAAATACTTGTTTATTCAATGTCTTTTTCCCCAGTGATGTATATAGTAAAGGGATGGAGTAATTTTTTGTATGCATTTATGGGTGAAAATAATTTACGGGGGGGAAAAAAATTTGTTTTTAGAATCTAATATCGGCAAACAAAGCCCAGATTCGTTATCGCCATCTTAGAAGCTCCAAATAAACCGAGTTGAATCAAAAATCGTGAATATTTATTTTCGCCCAAAAGTGGAGGTATGAGGCCCAGGGAATTTTTTTGTTGGGAAAATCCCCATTTTCATTAATACCCCCAGTAACCATACACGAAAGGGGACAAAATGGGTTTTAAACATAAAAGATGCAGTTTCCCTTTGTTAAAGGCAGACCCAGTGGTATACGAGGAAGTAAAATTTTCATGCATAAGTGAAGGCACAAATCAATTTTTTTTAAAAAAACAAAAAAACTATAATGGGGGAACGTAAACATGTTGGGAAAAAAGGGAAAATGTACCTTTGCGTAGATTCGTCGAAAACGGCCCCCCAAAAAAGCATTTACGTTTGTGTTCTGTTTAGATCAATATTTTAAAGTCAAAAAAAAGGGCCAGAAATAAAATGCGGGCCAAAAAGTTTTAGGAATTTTGCACCCAGAAGAAAGAATTTTTTTTTTAACATATATATTTAAAAATTTATCAGATTTAATAATTGTGTATAATGACTTTGAAATAGGGGTTTTCAATGAAATTTTTCCCCCGGGGAAAAATTAGGGGAGACCCCCCATTTTAAAATTTTTGTATGCATTTATGGGGGCGAAAAATCAGTTTTACAGGGGTTTAAAAAAATTTATAAGTTGAAAATAAAAATTGTAAATGTAAATTGATAAAAAAAAAGTAATTTTTATGCACCTTTTTTTTTGCTCCCATGATCTTATTATGGGTTTAATAGTTTACTGTACCAAATTTATATTCATGATTGGGGGAAAGGTCTCGTAAAGAGGATGGTAGGTTCAGTTTTCGTAAAAAGTATCTATATTTTGAAATACCGTTTGAGTAAAAACCATGTGGGGGCCAGAGCACCCAACCCTCTTTTGGCCCCCCCCCCCCGAGAATCACGGCCGAGAAACTTAGGGTTTAGCACCCTTTTTTATTACCTGCTGTCACTCCAGCAGAAGAACACACCAGGCGGTGTTTTCACACCCAGCTATCGGGCCCTCATTGATTTTTTAAAGGGTTTTTTCCCCTTATCCGTTTAAGGGTTTTAAAAAAAAACGTGTCCGGGTTTCCCACCGCGAGGAGGCGGCCCTTGTTTACCCCCCCAATTTTAAAGGTATTTTTTTTTTTAAAGGCCATTCCATCATTGTTGTTTGGTTTTCTCAAAAATTTCGTGTTGGTCAAAAGGGGGTTTTTCGGGTTTATTTACCCCCCAAATGCTGCTCTCGGATGATAATAAATAAATTTAATATGACTTTTTACATATGTTCAAAACTAGTCCTTTCGGAATCTTTTAAATTTTTGCTTATCCCCACTTTTTCAAAACAAATAGGGGTCCCCGGCACTTTTGGGGTTTGGGCCCGGGTTTTTTTTTTTTTTTCCGGGGGGGGGGAAAACCACATGCCCCCCCGCCGGATGTCCCGGGCCGTTTTTAAAAAAACGATCCCCGCGAAATTTTCAGCGTTTTGCCTTTCCCAATGTAAAACCCCGGGGGGAAAACGCCGCAGCTCCCCCAAAAACCCAAGGCTGCCCCTAAATTTATGAACGGTATAATAATTCAAAGCCCCATTCTTATGGCCTATCCCTTTTGTATGCATCCCGAGTGGGATTCCCCTGGTTTTTTTTTTTTAGTTTTTTTTTTCCGGATCCCTTTTGGAGTGAAAATAAAATTTTTATTTTAAATTATAAAAAATTTTTATTATTTTTACAGGTTTTTAAGCCAAGGTATGCGAGTCCCCCAAACCTTCCCCATCCCCAAAAGGGAGGGGCCATGGCCCCCCTCAGGTGAGCTGCCCTAATTTTACCTTAATTTTTTGACATTGGGTGTTTCACAGTGTTGTAGGTCACTGGGTTATGGTTGGGAAAACCCCCCTTTTTAAGGGTTTTTGGGAAGAAAAGAAATAAAAAATTTAAAAAAAGGAAGGGGGAAAAAGGCCCATGGAAAGAAAACCAACAGAGCAACGAAAGGGGGGGGAGTTTTTTTAAAAATTATTTTTTGGGTTTGCCGCTGCCCCCCCGGTGAAAAGGGTCGAGAAAAGTTTTGCTATGGGCCTAAAAGACCCCCAAAAATTTTCCCCCCATTTCAATGATATGGGTTTAAGGATGAAAGTAAAAAAAGAATCTTGCGCCATGGATACCATGGGGGTTATAGGAACTTAGCGTTGTGGTTGTACAATTATTTTGTACGTTACATTTTTGTACTCGGGCCCCATCAACATTTGTGTTATAAAAAAAAAAGGGGGGTTTTAACAAAAAGAATGAGGCTCCTGGGGCCCTTTGGAAAGCGGGCCGATAGGCTGCCCCCACAATACATTTCGCGTTTTTTTGTAACAGTTTTTTCATTTTCCACGTGAGTACATTTTAAAATTAAACTTTTAAAAATATAATGTTTTTTTTTAACCATTACATGCACCGTGGTCATTGTTGGGGCAAAACAGAAACCCAAACCCCCCACCCCCTTTTGCCCTTTAGCATTTTTCCCAGTCATGGGAGTATGTGGTTTCCGAGTGAAGACTTTCTGGCTGTGCTCCAAAACAAACCTTTGGTTTTCCCCCCCCCCGAAAAAAACATCTTTGGGGAATTCCCGGAATTGCTGCCCGTCGGGGAAGGCTGAAAGGAATCCCAAAGGGGGGCGCGCCACATTTCCTACTCCATGATACTACACGCACTTTTCTACAAATTCAGCGGGTTTTTAGAGTAGTGATATATTTTCCTTACAGAGTTTAAAGAATATCCCAAACCCCAAAAGGGGGTTTTTTTTTAAGGATTACCCTGACATTTTGTTTGGTGTGGAAAAAATTGACCGACTATGTGTGGGAGCTGTGACATTATGTAAATATATGCATCTGAAAAGCACATTCTTTAAAAATGGCACTTTATTTTTTTCATTTAAAACTTTACGTTATACAAAAAAACATTAAAACCCCTTTAAAATGGAATTTTTATTTCGTACTAAACATACGTATATCCCAAAAAAAATTTAAAAACATTAAAATGGGGGATTTTCCCTCTCAATACTACCCAAAAGCCGGCCCGGGAAAACAGTGGATTTAAAAGGTCCGAAATGCCGTCTCTCCCGACGAATGGAAAAAAAACCTTTAAACTAGACTCTTGTCTGAATGTAAAACGAAAATTGTCTCTTGTTTTGGTTGCCCCCCAAAATTACAGCGCAAAAAGGGGACATACAACAAGCAAAGACTTTTTGACTGGTAAAGGTCTTCGGGGAGT
The DNA here is from genome assembly GCA_016584305.1 of Chionoecetes opilio. Lineage (NCBI taxonomy): Eukaryota > Metazoa > Arthropoda > Malacostraca > Decapoda > Majidae > Chionoecetes > Chionoecetes opilio. Next base: position 17,757 of record JACEEZ010007838.1, on the reverse strand, counting down.
GTAGTGAGCCAAAAAGCGCCGAGTACAGAGGCGCCCCCCCTAAGGGGGTGTGGGGAGATACGCTGATCCTTGTGGGGAAATATGTCACTACTCTCAAAACTCCCAAAAATTTGTAGGGGGGGTTTTGTGTGGGAAAATTGTGCGGGAAAATAGTTTTGGTTTTAAAAAAATATACACCCTTTTTTTTTTTTTTTTTTTACACAAAAAGGGACTGGAAAGGGGCCACAACAAAAAGGGGTAACACAAAGCCGGGCTAGTTGCCAGCCCCTATAAAAAAGAAGTAAAAAAAAAAAAAGGGTGGGCCCAAATTTATTTCGGGAGGGTTTTTGTTACTTTTCTCTTGAAAAAAATTTAAGTCATAAGAAAGGGGAAAACATAGAAAAGGGAGATTCCAGAGTTTACCAGTGAAAGGGATGAAAGAGTAAAGATACTGATTAATCTTGCATTTGGAAGATGGGGCAGAATAAAGGGAAAGAGAATGTGAAGGGAAAGGGCTTGTGCAAACGAGGCCGCGGGGGGGGGGGGGGCCTTTCAGTTTGCAAATTCAGAAGAGCAGTGAGCATGAAAATAACGGGAGAAAGAGCAAAAGAAGCAAAATTGCGCGGTGATTTTAAAAATTTAAGGGCAGTCAGTCAGAGGAGAGGAATTGATGAGACGAAAAACTTTTTTTTACTCGAAACCCGTTTTGGAGAGGGTGTATGAAGGGGTCCTCCCCAAACATGGGGAGGGCATACTCCCTAAAATGGGCGGGTAAGGCCCCTGTAGGGGAGCAAGCAATTTTTAAAGAAAAAAAAAAAAGGGCGCAGACGCAAAAGGAAACCAAAATTTCCCAGAAGCTGTTTTAGCAAGAGATGAGTGTGAGATTTCCAGTTCAGAGTTTTAGTAAAGGATAGTCCTAGAATGTTTTATTGTAGCAGAAGGGTTTACATTTGGTTTTCATTGAAGAAGAGGGGATAGTTATCGGGGAAATTTTTTCGAGTAGATAGGTGAAAGAAATTGGGTTTTTTAAAGGGATTTAACGAAACAAAGGGTTTTCTTTGCCCCCAAACCGAAATTATAGAAAGATCAGAAGTTTGGCGCTCGGTGGCATCTCTCTGGAATCACTTAAATTCCCGTTGAGTTTGGCGTCTAATAAACGACGTTTAAAAATTTTAAAGGGGAGAATCATCAGCGTAGGAGTGGATAGGGCTTTTAGGGTTTGACTTAGGAAGGGTCATTAAAAATAATAAAAGAGAGTGGGATAGGGGGCAGAAACCTGGGGGAAAAAACCAATATTGATAGTTTAGGGGAAGAAAAAAGGCCGTCTACAGTAGCTACAATTAAATGTTTGGGAAAAGGGAAAATTAAGATGAAAGGGACAGAGAGAAGGATAGGAAAACCCAAAGAGGGGGTTTTGGGATTTAAAAATTTGGCCAGACTACAAAAGCTTTTGATATGTCAAGGAAACAGCAAAAATTTCACCGAAATCCCTTTAAAAGGGGGATGACCAAGATTCAATTAAGAAAGCAGAAGATCGCCCCGTAGATCGCCCTTTACGGAAAACCGTAAAGAAGATCAAATAGAAGATTTGAGCAGATAGGGTGCTTTTGAATCTTCTTTTTAAGTATAGATTCAAAAACTTTAGAAAAAGGGAGGAAGTCAAAGTATAGGACGGTAGTTTGAAGGATTTTTGAACGGTCCCCCCTTCTTTGGGGAAAAGGTTGGATGTGAGCAAACTTCCAACAAGAAGGGGAAAAGGGGGAAGTAGATAGACAAAGACGGGGAAAAGTTTGACCAGGCAAGGTGCAAGCACCGAAGCACAGGGTTTTTTAGAAAAAATAGGAGGGACCCGTCAGGGGGCCGTAAGCCTTTCCCAGGAAACTAGGCCCCGAAAAAGGGGAAAAAGGAAAAAATCATTCCAAGGGGGATCTTAATGACGGCAAATTTTAGTCAGAGGGTGGAGGAAAGGGGGGAACAAAACCTTCATCAACCAGAGTGGGAAAATTTTTTGCAAAGGTTTGAGCGAAGAGGTTTAGCTTTAAAAAAGATGAGACAGTGTGGGAACCCTTTTGGGTGAAGGGATAGGAGGGAAAGATGCAGAAGAAAAATGTTTTGGGGATGTTAAATTAAACTAGATGCCAGAAGTCACGGGGGAATTGATTCAGAAAGATTTTGACATTTTCTATGAAGGGAAAAGTTTTTAGTAAGGGTTTAAAGTAAAGATTTGGCATTTATTACGGGCAAAAAAAAATATTAAAAAGGCGGGGTTCAGGGGGATGGATGTTACGGTGTAGGATATGTGGCAGTACCCAAATATTGTAGGTTTGCAGGAGTTTGACACGCCCCCCCCCAAACCTGCCAACATTTGAAAGGGGTTTCCCGCATATTTCCCCCCAGGTCTTGCCCTTTCCCTTTCAATGGGCGGTGTGGGGAAGAAAGGATCTAATCACATGCCCTTCACTCACAGCAATTCTGGTCCCAAACATCTAGCCCACCAGGGAAAAACATGTTTATGGTATATAATTTAACCCTTGTTCTCCCACGACAGTCCCCGGGGTGGGGCACTCAGTAGCTCCTGACTATTACATTTCCACCAATTTATGGGGTTCCAGGGGGGAGAATAGATGTTCGGGAAGGGGAAAATGCGCGCTCCCCGTTTTCTAAACCCAAAAATTTCCGGTATTCAGGCATCAAATGGTAGCAAAATACCCAAAAAAGCCGGAAAAAAAAGGGGGGGGGGGAAATGTTCGTGTGACACGACCTTTAAAGGGTATCACCCCGGAAACTTTTTTCCCGGGATCTTTTGGTATTTTTTTTACCATTTTTAAAGCCCGATTCCCGGGATTTTTGGTAGCAAACGCGGAGTCCGGGAAGTTCGTTCTCCTTTCCACCCCGTACGGGCACTTTGTTTTCATTTCGGGCAGCCGACGCCACGCAAGATTGTAGGAAAAATATACATTTCCCGTGAAATAAAGGGGAAATTCCAATCTTGGTGGACCAAAAAGATTTTTGTGCATCTCTGGGTGATATGTTTAGGGAAAATAAGTGCGGGAACAGGGAATATGCGTTTTGATTTTTTATAGTAATAGTAATTAGTGTAGATGAGGGGGAGAAAAAATTAAGTGTTTGGTAGAGTAGGGAGGAGAAAAAAAATAGGTTTTTTACTCTATATATACAAGAGACGTGCATGATATGTTAAAATGCGTGTTATTTTTATTATTTTTCGTATGAATTAGATATATAGTTAAGTTTTGAGTTTATGAGAAGTTATGACGGAAAAGTTTTATAAAAACAATTTTTAAAAGGCTGCGTGTGTTTTATATAGAAACGGGGATAAAAATGATGTGAAATGTTATTTTTTTTTATTTAGGAATACAAGTAAGGGTTTTTAGTGGTTTTTTTATGGTTATAAAAGGGGAAAAGTGGGGAAGGGGGGAAGGAAAGGCCATTTATAAATGTCAGTAGAAAGGCCCCGGAGCAAGAAAAAAGAATAAAGATCTTTTCCCCCCCCCCCTACTCTGGTAGGGGAAAATTTTCTGTAGCCGAAAAAACTGGGGTGACAAACACGGCCCCTTTTTGCCACCAATACGGGCATCTTTTGGTAGCAAAATACCAAAAGGATGCCGGAAAATATCGCCCCGTGTGAAAAAAAAGCCTTTCACATCATAAAAAATCAGCTGTTTTAAACCCCTTTTTTGGGGATCCCGTCACTCTACCCCGTAGTTTGAGTTTTTAAAAAATTGACAATGGAAAAAAAACCCGGGGCAAGGAAAAAACCCAAAAAAAATCTAGAAAGAAAAGAGGCGAACTTTTTAAAAGAAGACAAGTCTCCCCAAAAGAAAGAAAAAAAAACGCTTCAGATTAAATGGGTGAAAAATAAGTCAATTAAAACGTTTCGTGTAGCAAAATTAAAGGGTTTTTGGAACCACCCCTTTAAATTTTTCTCTGTGCAATTTCAAATTTCAATTGTAGAATGATGGCAGGTTGTACCCCATTTTGCCATTTCCCTTTATACTACACTATTATACAATGATGAACAGGGATCCCTTGTAACCATTATTACCATTTTCCCTTTAAAGTATATTAAAATTTACATGGTTTCTTGTAAGTGGGAAAAATATTTGGCCAAAAATCCCAAAGTTTTAAATCGTTTTATAAATACATTTTTTTGATCATTTATTAATTGGTCCCTAATATCCACTTTTTTAAAAAAAAAAGTTAGTGCAAATTTTTTGTTTTTAAAATTTGGTTTTATTTTTATGTAGGGACAGGCGGGGGATATTGGCATTGTACTTTGGGCCCCGTTTGGCAATTTTTATGGTTTTTTATAGAGGGTATTTTGGGCCCCAAAATGAGTGTTTTTTTGGTTTTACAAACCCCGAGTTGTTAACTTTTACGATAATTATCGTTTTTTGTACGATAATTTGAAATATTGTACGATCTTCGATGCATGGTTGTGAATCGTACCCCGAAAATACGATAATTGGCCCCACAAATATAATTACATTTTTTAGTCATACCCCCCCAAAAAAAGAAACGCTCAAAAAAAAAAAAAAAAAAATGTCCCCAACTTTTAAAGAAAAAAGAGAGAGAGTTTTGAGTTTGACTTTTTGGGGTTTTTTATGACCCGGACTTGGAGCGTTGCTTGCCCATTGGAACGCAGATTGTGAGAGGGGATTTAGCAAAGGGTTAAAAACCTTTCCAAGACAAAAAATTTTAAAACTGATTTCTAAAAAGGGAAAACCTACTTGGTTTCTACGCGCGCAGTGTGTAAAGGGGGAAAAAGGGAGATTGTGGGACTTTTATTTTCCCAACATGATTGATAAATCGATGACAACTGAAACCCCACTAATTTAAAAACGCCAAACCCGACAAAAGGGGGATAAAATAAAGAGAGGAGGAAAAAGGAATTCCTCTTTTTTTTATGAAAAATGATAGCTAGAGTTCTAGAATAAATTTTTGGGGCGTTATGATTTGGGTTTAAATTTTTTTTATTTTATTTTATTTTTTTTTATTTTGTCGTTAAAAAAAAAATTTAGGGTGTGTTTAAATGTGTCAAGATTTGATTTTTTTATTTTGGGGAAAAGTGGAAAAATTTTTTTACCGTGGAACGCGAATTCAATGAAGTAAAAAAATTTATTTACAGACATAATAAATTTTTCCTAAGGGTTTTTACGATAAAAAATCTGAAAATATGAAATTCTGGTGAAACCCGGTTTCGGGCAATGCGGGCCCTTTAAAAGTTCCCTCCCCGGTTGGCCCCCACTGCACGCACCCCGCTACCCAAAAAACTTCAGTCTTCCCGGAGCCCCCTCTGGGGGAGAGTACGCTCGCCCCGGGTTCACCTCGTATGCAGTACCCGCCCCGGGTTTTTTTTTCGGTTTGGGAGATTTTTCTGGTAGAGTTTGCAGAGTCCCCGCGCCTTCGGTCAGCGGTTAGAGTCCACCAAGTTCGGCCTTGCGTGGGGGCTCTTTTGTATTGTCAATAAACCCTTTTAGTTTGGGATTGGGCCCAAAGGGGTTAGATTGGATCAAAGTATCTTATCTTATCGCATGCAGTAAACATTCCCCCATGTGGAAAAATTTTGCTGCTGGTGTTTTTAAAAGTTTTTGCCAGCACCTCTGCCCTTGTTAACTTCCGCTCCCAAATTTTTTAGAGTTCCCAAAAAACGTTGGCCCCACTAAAGGCCCCAGCTCTTCTTCTATCAAATTTTTTTATCTCATTTTTAAAAGGCCCTCCTATTGTTGAAATGATCCTTTAAATTTTCCCCGGGAGTTGGAGGCCTGGTGAAATTTTGAACGCCCTCAGCAATATGGTTTTTTTTAGCCCGGGGATAAAATTTGGCCCCGTTCCCTTAATTTTTTGGGGGCAAGCTTATTAGGGAAGAAGCCGTCGTCTATTTCCCCTTGGGGCAAGTGCATCATTTCATCTGCCCCCAGAATTTTTCCTTTCCAATCCTCCATCATGACCATGAGATTGAGGAGAAAGGGTCTGGGGTAAAAAATTTATAGTATAAATGGAGGCTCCCCAATCTATGTAAAACAAAAAAAATTATAATACAAAATATATAAAATGCACATGCATAGTGTGGAAAGAAATATTTACCTATATTAGTCATTTTGAAACCTGTTCTCGGAGCCGCTTTGGGGGGCTGCCTGTCTGGAAAACAGCTCCTTTCTTCGTTTCCCCCATTTGCAGGGTGGAGCTGCAACCTGTATGATAGGCAAGAAAGTAGTGCCAGTGAAAGGCAAAATTTAAAAAGATTCATTAAGTGACAAATCATTTCAGATAGAAAAAATGGGAAAAAATTTTAAATAAAATTGGGTGGAAGGAAAGAAGTGTGTTTTCTTCTTGGGCCCTTTAAATTTTTTAAAATCCTTTTTTGCAATAATTGGGCCCCTCCCGAGGGAAAAAGTGTCACCTTTTGCTTTAAAATTTTCGTAGTGGTTTTTTTATATCAAAAGTCACATCTGATCCGAACGTCGTTGACGGCTCGGATAGTCCGCTTTCCCCTCTGTCCGCTTCCCTTTCCCTTTTATCCCGTTTTAGTATCCCCAAGCTTGTGAAATTTTACTTTTTTACCTGAAAAGATAAATATTTTAAAAAACCCGGGTTTTGGTAGTTAAAGTGCCCAAAAAGTAAAGGGGGTGTTTGGCTATGTTGGTCCACCCGGGACAAAACTATGTGGGACCCTTTAATTACCGACAGTTCAGTGGGCCAAACGACACAAGCTTTGAAGGGAAACCAAATCAGGGGGGCCCAATTGGCCGGCTTTGGTGGGGTTCCCGGTTTCGTTTAAACAAAAATTATTTGAAATTAATTATCAGTTAAAATATTTAAATTTTTTAGTAAAAAAAAACTATATAAAACATTGTCAACTTACGCGAAATGCCCGAGTGTTATTGGGCCCCTCCCGGCACCCTTTTCCACTCAAAGTGGGGCCCGGGGCGTCCACCGTGTCTTTAGTCAATTTTGCGAGTGAAAATTTCCCTTTTTTACGGTTTCCCCCAGGTTTTTTCTCTAGTTTGTCATGAGACTTTCCCTCAGGGAAACCAAAAGGGTTTAACTATAATTTTGGGTGGACGGGGCTTTCTTTTGAGTACTCGTAATATTTCCCTTTCTGTGGGGCCCCAGAAAAGGGTTGCATTGTTTTAGCAAATTGGGTTTCGCCCGGGGGGGGTTGAAGGGGGTTTCCCAATTTTAATTTTGGGGATTTGGGGTTTTTCTTAATATCCGTGAATTTGGGTTTTTTTTTTCTCGAATCCCGATTTTTCGGCTGTTCGCCTTAAGGGTTTTCCTAAAGCCGGGGAAAAGGGCATCTGCGTGCAAAAATGCTTTTTTTTGTTCCCCCAAAGGGTGGAACACAAGCAATCTTTATTCAGGAATTTTGGGTCCGGGGGGCCTGGAGAATTAATGTAAGCTGTCAGAGCCTGTTCCTGCAGGGGTCATCACCCCCAGTGCCTGGGCCCCTTTTTTCCGTCTTATGGGCGCCCCATTTTACCGTATATTTGGGAAGGCTCCGCTTCATTTGGACGGCTGTGAGCCTTCCTCACTTTTAATTCAATGAAAACGGGGAATTTTTGAAAAATTTCCTCAACCCCCGTATGGATTTTTAAAAAAAAAGAAATTTGGGCGTCACGCCCTCCGATTTGAAATCCTCACCCTGTGTGGGCCCTGATTTCCCCGTCACTGAGGCAGGCCCAAAAGCAGATCCATGGGCCCCCGTGACGTAATCGGACACTATCATTCCCCGGAAAGTCTTTAAGCCCAGACTAATTTCCGGGTTTTTTTTACTATCTCTTGTGTATCGCTCCCTTGGGTCTCAGCCCTTTGATAGCGAGGGGTAAATGTTCGGAAGTATTCGCAATTTTCTAGGGTTTTTTAACAGACATTTTAAAAACCCAGTAGGCTTCCATCCTATATTAGTTTTTTGCTGCCATTAAAATTTTTCCGGGGGTATATGAGTAAAAACCGCTTTTTGCTGAAAAAATAATCACTTTACTTTAAAAAAAAAACGTTTTTGGCTTTCTTTTTTTAAAACATTGGTTATTTCATGTGGGCCGGGCGGGGGGATTTGGCATTGTCGTAGGGACACTTGGGCATTTTCCCTTTTTTCTGTAAAGATATTGGGGCCAAATGGGTGTTTTGAGTTGAAACTTGGCACCACTCACGCGCCGCGTACCAAACCTTTAGTCGTCCCGGGCCCGTCGGTGGGAGGGGGCCCCCCGGTATTCCCCTCCTATGAGTACCCCCCGGGGTGGCGCGGTGGTAGATTTACTACCGGGTTTTTGCAGAGTCCCTCCCAATTCGGAGGGTTCGAGTCCCCCCAAGTTCGGTCCTTGCGGGGTGGCTCTTTGTATAGTCAAAAAAACCTTGTTTTGGTACTTGCAAAGTGTCTAGAAGGATCAAAGTATCTTATTTTTATGCATGCAGAAAAACCTTCCACAAGTGGAAATTTTTTGCTGGGTTTCAAGAGTTTCTGCCAACCTTCCCTTGCAAGGTCGCTTCACAGCCCCCAAGGCAAACCCCGAAGGTTGGGTGCGTAGGCCCATTAATGACAGCAGCAGCTAGTCCTTTCGGAAATCTTCAAGTTTGGTACATGCAATGCTTTTTTTCCCATTGGACTTACTAGTTATAGGATAGCCGTTTTGTAATGAGTGTTTCAATCTTTGTAGAGAGGCTATTATTAAATTTTGTTTTCTTTACTTCTTTCTATATTTGAGCCACCCATATAAGTTCAATGGAGAAAAAACTAGCTGAAATATGGGAAATCTCAAAACCGGGTCCTACTGCAGCAGGGACTTTATACACCCACCGACTTTCCCCCGCACTTTCACTCAAAGGAAAAGCAAAAAAACCTAGCTTGTTTAAGATGCACGTGCTGCGACATCGCGATTTTACTTAACCGGGCCGAAATTTGGGGCGGGGGGGGAGGTCAGAGGGTTTTTCGTACAGAAAGCCATTTACGTCGAGATAAAAACTTTTCATATGACAAAGTTGAAAGGGGGCCACAAGCTCTTGGGGCCGGGGCCTAAAAATTTTCTTCAGACCCACTAAGTCCGCCAGAGCCGCGAAGCTCACCTAAAAAACCCTATAATTCCTTAAAACTCACAGAAAAGCCATTAAGTTAGAGTTTAAAATATTTCATGCGAAAAAGTTGTAGAGCGCTAAAACCTCTATCGGTTTTGTGCTAAAATTTTTTCTTTCAGTCCTACACAAAGCCCGCCAGACGCCGGAAAGTCACTTTCGTACAAAAATCGCCTTTTTTTCGGGTAAAACCCTTATTCCTGGACACGGGAATTTTCCGCTTTATTTTCCCCAAAACGAGGGGGTTTTCAGGGCTGGTACTCGTTAAAGCAAGGCCTACCCCAAAAACCCCCAAAATCGCAAAAAAAAGCGTAAGTCTAAAACACGTCAGGTCGAAGTCCAGTCACTTTCGCCTGTGGAGTAAAAAAACCAAACGCTGTGTTGGATACGTAGCAAAGAAATTTGGAAAAAAATTTGTTTGGGAAAAAATGAAATAAAAATTTAATTTGGCGTTTAAGAATAAAAAATAGTTCGGTAGACGTAGTTTGTTAAGGGTCAACCCAAAGAGTGTGTTTGGGGAGTATTGAAAGGGATAAAATTAGTGTTTTTTTAAATTGGAAAAGAATAGGGAGGGAAAAAAAAAATCGTTGTTATTTTCCAGATATTACAATTTTTTCTGTATGGTAGTTGTTAAGAGACCTTACACGAATAATTTTTTTGACTTGATATAAAATTGAAAAAGTTTTATAAAAAAAAAATAAAAATTTGAATATGAAATTTTTTTTGTTTTGTTATTAAGAGATAATTTTAAATAGGTTTTACTTCCCTTTGTTTAAGTTTTTGGCTGCTGCGCACGCCTAAGCCCTTTAAACCTAGTATACTTGTACCCGTATCAGCAAAAGAAAATATTTGAGTTTAGCCCAAGTAAGTTTATATTATCGCCCCCAGCCATAAAAGTGTGAACTAGCGTATTTACAGCTAAAAAAAAAGGGTGAATTATTTAAAATAATTGAAATAATTAAGGGGAGAGTTTTCCAAGTGACCTAGGGGTTTCCCCCCGACATCAAAAGTTTTTTTCGGAGAAATTTCGCCAATAGTATATTTTAACTCCAAAATGGTACATTGACGCGGCGGATATTTAGGATGTGGTTTGAAGTCGATGGTGGGGTTTTACCAAGACGCGAAAACCACATAACCGATAAATTTAAACCACGCCAAAAATAACCACATATAAATATTATTTTTAAACGGCGGTGTTTTTTTGACGGGGGGGTATTTAGGATGGGGTTTGAAGTATGATGGCCCCCTGGGGTCTATAAAGGGACGCGTACCCAAAAACCGATCAAATTTTTAACCCCACGCATAAAAACACAAAATATTATTTTTTAAAGGGGGCTGTTTTTTTGACGCGGCAGATATTTAGGTTTGGGGTTTTGAAGTACTGATGGCTCGGTCTACCAAGACGCGTACCCATTTAAACCAGATCAAATTTTCCCCCACCCCATAAAAAAAACCACATAATAAATATTTTTTTGTAACGGGCGACGGTTTGTTTGACGCGGGGATATTTAGGATTGGGGGAAGTATGAGGGCTGGTCTAAAAGACGCGTACCCAAATTAAAACCAATGGTTTTCAACCACGCCAAAATAACCACATATAAATATTTTTTCGTAGGGGGCGTACACAAAGAGGGCTTTCTAATTGATTGATCGTAGGTGGTTGAAAGGGGGTCGGATGTTTTTTCCCAACCAAAAACTACATGTCGACTAAACGATTAGTGAGGGCCCCTTGTAGCAATGTCCGCGTAAAAATTTTGCTTTTGCTGTGCCTTGTTTTCCCCTTTTTCGAGCATATGGAGGTGCTCGCCCCCGCACCCTGGACATAGGAACTTTAAAGCATGCCGGTGAAAACCGCTGTAGGGGGGATAGAGGCCGACTCTATTGGAAGTCTGGCCCTGTTTTTTAAAGGGACTTGGAGGCATATCCCAAAATTTAAATTTGGGAATTGAACCTGACAAAGGGATATCGTTTTTTAGCTCAACGTGGCGAACCTGTCTTAAAAGAAGCACGGCACTGTTGAACGACTTGAACAGATTAAAAGTCGTTCTCGATTTTGAGGGGGAGACTTTTGCCTTGCAAAGCCCACCGCACTAGGTTTCTCGGGGAGCATGAGGCTGTCCCACATGAGGGCCATCGGTGTGGCGGCATTTTTGGGTTTGGTTCAGCCTATTAGGTCCCAAATGGGCAAGTTTTTTTTAAAGTTCGAGTCCGTTTTTTCTCCCCGGATGATCTCGGGTGTTCTTTTAATCAGCCCTGAAGTATACTTGGGTTCCAAAAAAGCTTTTTTTTTTGTCGTATCAAACTTTTTTGACAATCCACATGGGGTTTCCCCTGACACAAAAGTAGACAGTCGAGGGTTTAGATTTTTGAAAGCGTCAGGGCGAATAAAAAATCGAAAAATTCCTCTTTTAAAACTGGGCATCGGGTGGAAATTACAAGGGAAAAAAAAAAGGGTTTTTCGGGCGGCACAGACAAGGTTCCCGTTACCTAGCCAATACAAATTTCCAAAAAGTTTCGCTCTTGCTCAGCACTCCATTGCCCTGTGGTCTGAGAGGTTTGAATTGCGCCATGTGTAGATTTTTTAAAATTATCTGGGGCCCCAGGCTGTGGCGTTGGTCCCCACTGGAATATTTGAGAAAGCACCAGCAAATAGCACTAATTTTGTCCCCAAAGGGGGAATCGATGGCCATCAAAATAAACCATTTGTCAAAGACATTCAGGGCAGCGACATGGGTCATGGAAATCCGCCCATATAATATTGGGGGGGGCCGAATCTTTTCAGCTCTCTGACAAATTTTGAGCCCGACCGTAGTGCACCATTATAAAAAAGGAAGTTTGGGGGTCGAGTGCACTGTCGTCCATTGGGGAGAAGATTTTGCAGCCAGACCAGACCATGCCATGCAAGGGTTTTGTGTTAATTAGCCCGAAAACGGGGCCAGGCATTCGAAAGACTTTTTCCTTACTCCGGACCAAAAATGTTTGCTCGGGTTTTTGTGGTTCGTGCACCACCCACTCTGCCTTTTACCGCGTCGTAGGCTTTCTCTCTGGCCACTTTAAAAATTTTTCCCGATAGCCAATTTTGAAGGCGGTTAAGGGAGCATTTTTTCCCCATTTAGACAAGCTGCTGTGTGCTGTGCAAAGCCGTAAATTTCGTCGTCGTCCCCCTGATGATTTCGGCGCTTTAAGTAAGATCTCCATGCCCTGCCGTTTTGAAATAACCCCAACCTCTCCAGAGGGTCCTGAGGCGCACGGAAGGTTTTCCCCCTCGCACCCTGAAGTTATCTCATCATCATCATCTGATAGCTGTTGATGATCCGTTCCAGTCCCGGCCCCAGCCTTCAAAAACTGGCGATACAAAGCCTGGGGTCGACGGAACCAAAGTGCAAAAATTTTCACGAATAATTTTTTCGCTACCGCCGGGGGGTTTTATTGTCACGCGTGTTCCAAAACGCCGTATTGGTCGCCCCGAGTATCCCTTTCCTGACACGCCCCCTTGAAGTAGGGGCAAGACCCCCGCTACTGTCCTGAGATTTCAAAGCCTTTAGCCCCCCGGGAGTGCAGTAGTAGAGTCGAAGGAAGAAGAGTTCACCGTAGGAAGGGGTATCATAAAAAGAACCGACCCTTTCACCCTTTTTTGTCTCGGCAGCCCCTTTTTTCAGCGGGGTTCCCTACATAAAAACTGTATTTTAAACGGGAGAAAGGGGCCCAAGGGGGCTTTTTTATTTAGAACGAACCACGCCTCCAATACTTTGTTTTCAGCAGCCTTTCTGAGTGCTGTCTTCCTCCGGGGCAAACAAAAACCCTTTGTTCGAATGGGAAGTGCACTGCCCGCCCGAAAAAACTATGCGGCAGATTGATGGGGACTCCCCTTGTCCCAGTCAGCTTGTAAAAAGGATAAATACCGTGCGTGGAAAATTTGTATGGAACGCTATGGAAAAATGCTAGGGAAAAGTTTCGTCCTGGAAAATCTTTGGGGAATTTTTTACTTTCTTTTCTGCATCCGCCCGGTCCAGTGTGGCACTTGGCATTGGGTCTGTTTTGCACAGGGGTATGCAACATAATTGAGTACAGGTCTCCTGCAAGTCCTGTTTCCGGAATTTCTGCCGTGACCAATTTGTCACTCTCTCGGCCGAATCCACAGAGTACCGGGGGTGAAATATCAAAACAGTGTCGTGGGGGGCCCTTTTTTTGGAAATTTAATGCATAGAGCCCGGCCGCCACATCGCCAAGCACCCGCTCTTTCTCAATGGGTTTAAATAGTCCATGAGTTTCGCTGAACACCCTGTTTACCAAATCACATATCAGCCACGGTCGGCCTGGTGGGGGTTTTTTAGTGATTTCCCCCATCTGGGTTTGTGGTGATGTCACAAACAGGTCTACTTACCCAAATGCACACCACAGCCAGGGAATTAGGTATTTTCGGTGCTGTACCTGGGATGCCCCTGAAGGTTGGTGGGAGAACAGATTTTTCCCCCCGAGCTTTATCGGGGGTTTCATCCAAACCCAGCGTGTAAACCCTTATAAAGGTCATCCGCGAGCGTTTGCTGATTGCGGTAATATAAGATAGTCGATCATCCTCCATTTTAAGGTGGAAAAGCGAAACTTGCTTCAGACGCCCCCCAAACTTTTGGGAGAAATCATCCTGCGTGCCAAAAGGGTAAATTTCAGTACTTTGAATGAAGTCTTTTTTTATGGTCAAAAAATCGTAGCCACTGTTTGCCCCGGGGGTTTTTAGCGTGGGAAAAGCAATGGGCCCGACTGGGGGACCAGAGTTTTTAATGTTTTTGGACATCATTTATTTTAGTACATGACCATGGGGGCCAAAACCCCCCTGCCTCAGAGGCGGTCACAACCTCACGGGGAATGGCATCGCACCGGTCCCCGGGGATGCATTGAGACGGCCCCATGGCCCAAATTTACATTTTTTGAATGTGTGAGGATTGCGCAGCAATACTGGTTTATGGTGGGAAAAGACCTTCGCAAAGGGGTTGCAGCATGCAACATGGCCCCAAAAGACTTTTGATCACGGGCGAACGGAGGGCCTTTTTAGGGTTCACTTTTTATGGACACCCGCGTTCCCGGCCAGAAAATACATTTGATTCCCTTTCGGGGTGGAAAATTTTCGCCCGAATCCTTTGGACATCGTAGTGTACATTTTTGGCCCTGCATATAAAAGCTTGGCTCCCTGGCCCGTGGGGGGCCTGGGGGGGGTGAATATAGCAAATGCCAGTGACGAGTTTTAGCGATAGATTGGGGCTCGGAAGTGTTTCCCCTCCTCAATCTTCAGTCATAAGACGGGCCAAAAGTTTGGTGCTCGTCCCTCCGTGGTTTTGTTATCAAACTACGTCTTTGAAAAAGGGGCGTACGTGGGCGGACTTTGATTTGGGACTGTGTGGTGGGGGGATTGGGCCCCCCTCAGAAGTTCATTTAACTTTAGTTGCAGTTGAGCCACATTTGCCCGGGGCGTCGAAAAACCCCCTTTTTTTTTCGGCAAGGGACAAAAAGGGGCGCCGCGAGTACAGGGGGTCTTCTCCGTATCTTTTTTCGAAGCCACCGTGGGTTCCTTCGAAGAAAAAGTGCCTTTTTGGACCAAAGCTTTGGCCGCAAATTTTTTCTCCCGTTCGTGGTCCGGCGTACGTTCGTCCGCAGAAGTCATCAAAGTGACACGTTCTTGTTGGGCGAGCCGGGATTGCAGCATAGTAATCATTCGGCTTTTCTTATTGACCACTCGTATAGGGCCACATGTCACCTTAGAACAATATTGGTATCCTGGGATTCCGGAACCCTAAGCAGTAAAAATCCTTAATTTTTTCAAGGCGACCTTGAGAAAAGCAAATGAGGGGAAACCATCTCGTCTCCGTGTTTCAAAACCCCCTTCCCTTTTTGGAGGCACCCAAAAGCCCCCATAAAGATTGTGCTACCCCCTTTTTGGGGGCACCTTCTATCAATTTCATGAGTGTACATTCAAAAGGTGCAAAACTGCAGCAAAGTTTATAGTTTTCATGGGTCGGCCTTTTGCCAAAGACAACATAGTATTAGAGAGAAAAAAATCTTCTCCTTTTTTATTTTGCTGGCCCTAAAGGGGCGACCAAAATGTAATATCGACTTGGCTGCTAAAGTTGTGCGCCATGGTGTTTTAGTAAACTAAATGAGAAAATTTTCGGCCCCAGAAAATTTTAAAAAATTTTTTTTTTCAGCCGAAAGCGACGCAGAACCATGACTGAGTAAAATTATTAATCAGTAGGCTTTTGGTAACATGGCAAATGCGAGTCCCGCTCATGCGTTTTTCCCAAAGGTCGCAAGGGGTTTTATCTTCACGTAATGTGGGATTTGGGTTTTTCCCGTAAATGGAACATTTATGTTTTAAAGTGTCCGAACGTCAGTGATTTGGGCCATGGGTTTTGAGAAACCCATCAACCCGTGAAGGGTTTACGGACTGGGTCAGGGTTCTTTAAACCCAAGTGTTAAAACCTTTTCTTTCACGGGCTTTGGGCCCTGGGTTCAGGGGAAACCAAGTTGAGAACCCTTTCAGGTTGGTTTTTCTACTTGGGATGCAACAAATGTTTTTATTGCTAAATAAGCCAGTGAGGGCTTAGTTTAGCTATTCATATTGAATCTTTGGGGGGATCATTACCCAGTGCCCAAACAAAAGCATGGCCGACCCGGACACCGCAGTCGTTGTATTTTCGTACGTAAGAACGGGACGGTTGTAATGTTTAAAACTTTCCGGCGAACCTTTACCTTTACCGAAAACTTTGTGCACAAATTTTACAATTGCTTTGAAAGGGTCAGTTTTTATGAAAACATAAACACGGACAGTTTATTCATAAAAAACCAGGACCCCAAATTTCCCTATCCTCGGTTTTGCCGAGATGAACATTACAGCGCTTTCGCCCTGCGAGGGAAGGGAAAGGGGCCCTGGGGGAAAAGGGGAGTCAGAGGACAGCTGGCTCACATATACGATCCCGTATGGCTAGCAATTACCCCAATATGGTACAATGGCTCACAGTGGTTTGCGACCCAATGAATTCCGTAAGGCAGATGTGTGACGAAGCCTCCTATAATTCATGCAAAAAATTGTATATATATATGATAAAGACAAGAGAAAGTTAAAAGAGAGATAAAAAGCGCGTGTTAGTTTCTTGCCCCGGCGATAAAGCAGACCCTGTGGACACAAAGCCCTTTTTGGGGAACCGCAGATGATATCGGGAAAATCAGATACTGCAGAGACCCCACCCGGCGGTGTTAACCCTTTATTAACCAGCCCGAAGCTGGGTCACACCCCTATCAGGTCATTGATATTTTAAAAACCTTTATCCGTTTTAAAGATTAAAAAACGTTCCAGGGGGCACGGCGAGGGGGCGGACCTTGTTTACCCCAATTTTTTTTATTTTTTTAAATAAAGGCCATTCCTTCCATCATTTTTTGTTCATAGGGTGTTGGTCTAAATAGGGGCTTTTTGTTTTTTTTTCCCATTGCTCCGGATGGTAAATCAATCAATTATAAATGATCGCATTGTTCAAAAAATTTGCCTTTTGGTAATCTTCAAATTTTTTAAAAATCGCCTGTAATGGTTTTGGGAAAAAATATAAAGGAATAAGGACGAGGGCAAGGATGGACAACGTAAAAAAACAGGCAACGAAGGGTGGGTGTTTTCAAATTTTTTTTGCTTGCCCTGCGCGGTGAAAGGGTCGAAAAACTTCTTGAAAAGGGCCTATAGACTCCATAAAAAATCCCCCAGTAAAAGATATCTTAAGGGTGAAAGTACAAAAAAGGGCCTTGCGTCTGGCATACCCTGGTGGTTTTAGGGAAAATTAGCGGTGGTGTAAAAATTATATTGCATTTACATTTGACCCGGCCATCAAACATTTTTCTGTTTTAAATAAAAAAGGGGGATTAAAATAAAGAATGGGCTCCTGTGGCCATTTTGGAAGCTGCCGATAGGCTGTACAATAAAATTTCGCGTTTGTTTTTAACAGATTTTTTTATTTTCCAGCGTGAGACATTTTATTATAAACTGTAGATATTAATGTTTTTTTAACCCTTTCATCACCGTTTGTCTTTTTGGAGGCGAAAAGTAAAAACCCCCCCACCACCCTTGCCCTTAGAAAATTTTTCCCCCTTGTAGTATGTGGTTTTTCCGGGGGAAGACGCCTTGGGTGTAGATCAAACTAACCATTGAATTTTTTCGAAAAAAAAAAATTGTGATTCCTGGAAGCTGCCCGTCGGGGGCTGCAGGAAGGGACCCCAAGGGGGGCCCCCCACATTTCCCACTCCGTATACTAAAAAAAGCACATTAAAAAATTTTGCAATTTTTGAGTGTGCATATTTCCCACAGAGAACGCAATCCACACACAGTAGGGTTGGAGTTATGCCCGACCTTTTTTTTTTGGGTAGGAAAAATTACCGACTATTTTTAGGAGCGGACTTTTGTAAATATGTGCATCTGAAAGCACATTTAAATTAAAAAGGCCTTTATTTTTCACAAAGCAAAGTATATTCAATGAAAAATTAAAAAATTAAAATGGCACTTTTATTTCTACCCAAATAATATTAATTTTAAATCCGAATGGTACGATTACGCGGGGGGGATATTTGGATGTGGTTTTGAAGTTGATGGCTCGGGGTTCCAAGACGCGTAGCCCCTATAACCAATGAATTTCAACCCCCCCATAAAAAAAACCACAAATA
>JACEEZ010007837.1:52654-98873 GCA_016584305.1 Chionoecetes opilio | reverse complement strand
ATTATTCGTTTCCCGGGTTTTATTATATTTCGAGTGATTTTCGGTGAACCATTGACTGTGATGTGTACTTTCGGTGATTATAAAGCACCCTGTTAACGTCGTTCTTTAATCCCATTATCCTCATATATCTCTAAATTTTTAGATTCACTTTTTTCCCACTTATTGTGGGTGTGGCAGCGTAATCACCAGGTTTGTAGAGCCCTTCAAATTAACATCTAGCCAAAGGGGGGCACTATACAAGCACAAGGTTTCCTGACCAACCAGTCCTCTACTGTGTATAAGTTGCTGGCTACCTGTCTGCCCAACAGACACCCACCAAGGATATCAAACGAGCTAACTATGAAAGAAATTATCGCCTTCATGAAAAACCAGTTCGACCCTAAACGGTTCATCATTCGTGAGCGATTTAGTTTTGGAGTGACATGCAACGGAAGCCAGGTGAAAGTTTTCAGGAAAGGCCGCACGTATTCGACAAGACGCTGCTATGTATAGCTTCGTGTGACTTCTCATCGATCCAGGACCCACAAGACGAGGCGCTAACGCACCCGCTTCATTTGTTCTGTTAACAATGAAGCCGTTTTTAAAGGGCCCTTTTTAAAATCAAGGATGATAAGCTGAACTTCACCCGAGCCATCCAGATCGCGACCGAAGTGAAGGATGCTGCCAAGGTTGCGAAGGAACTGTGTATGGTCACTCTGCCAAGCACGTGAACAAGATCTAGCCTGACGTGAGTACCCGTGCCAAGTACCAGTCGCGACTAAATAAGCGCTCCAAGTCAGCCGACAGTCGTAAGGAGGTAGTTAAGTGTTACCGGTGTGGGAAGCTGGGGCACAAAGCTCACCTATGCAGGTTCAAGGATGCTATTTGCAGCTTCTGCAAGTTCAAAGGGCATCTGCAAGTTGTGTGCATGAAAAAAGAGCGGCAGGAAAAGACTGCAGGTGAAGCATATCTCCAAGCGTAAGCTCATCCAACAAGTTTCCATGGAGAATGCCAAGCTCCCCAAGCTGATGGAGCATCAGCATACAGGGACTACGTACAGTGTCGGGTGGAGCTGGACACAGGCACCGGAGAAAACTTTCTATCCACGAAGATATGGACACAGCTTGGAAAACTGGCGTTGCAAGACTTTATATATATATACTGTGCGACATGAATCGGCGAGCAAACACAATGCCCGTCTTAGGTAAAACTCATGACTACTGCAAAGTCGCTCGATTCGAGCCAGGATGCATCATACCCTTCATAGTGTCTTCAGTCCCTAATCTCAACCTGCTGGAAGGGACAATCAATCAAACATTGGGGGCATACGCCGGGGGACGCGTCGCCTCCCCCACCCTACGACGCCACTCCCGGGGGTCACCACGCGCGAGTCTCCATGCAGGCTCCTTTCCCATACCAAGCAGCTCTCGACAAGAAACATCAACTTGCCCCAGCCACGAGCCTTGTGGGCGCCCTTGGCCTCCTCCACGCCGGATTGTCTCTTACAGATACAACCCGATGGGAAGGATCGGTTTCAGGGTAGCGTGCCACATGCCCATATAGCCGAAGTTGGCGCTGACGGACTATGCAGGTAATAGGCTTCGATTCAGTCTCACGGTGCAATCGCTGATTTGACACGTAATCACCCCAGCGATACTCCATGATTCTGCGAAGACACTTATTACCAAAGACATCGATTCGTCTCTTCAAGTCACTATTTAGTGTCCATGTCTCACAACCATAGAGTAAGACAGGGATCACAAGCGACTTCAAGATCCGGATCTTTGTCCTCCTGCACAGGTACCGACAACGCCAATTAAATACTCCCGCTGAGCGAGTCCATAACACCGTGGGCTATGCCAATCCGCCGTAAGACTTCTTGACGTGACCCGCCGTCATTATGGACTGCGCTACTAAGGTATGTAAGACTTTCCAAGATCTCAATGTCCTCGCCGCACGCATGAACAGACTGTACTGTTTCATCTAGTAAGCCTCCAAACACCTGGACCTTGGTCTTAAGCCAGGAGACCTCAAGTCCCAAAGGCTTTGCCTCCTCGTGCAGCGCCTCGAGAGCCATCACCAGGACCTCCAGCGACTCAGCAAAGATTACTACTGCATCATCGGCAAAAACAAGATCAGTGATCTTGGTGTTGCTGACGGATGCTCCACAATCACTTTGATCAACAACTTTGTCCAATACCCAGTCCATACAAGTGTTGAATAGTGATGGGGCAAGGACGCACCCATGCCTCACTCCTGTATTAACAGGAAAGAAGCTGGATACACCTGCCCCACACTTCACAGCACTCTCTGTCCCAGAATACAGACCAGTTATCAAACCAATAGTCCTTGCAGGAATCCCGCGAAGTCGCACAAGATCCCAGAGTGACTCACGATGCACTCAGTCAAACGCCTTCTTGAGATCAACATAGGCTGCAAGTATCCCCTGTCGAAACTCACGTAGGCGTTCCACCAGGACACGAAGCGCTAGGATACGGTCCGTTGTTGACGTACCAGGCGTGAACCCAGACTGCTGAGGTCTCTGATGCTTCAGCAAATGACTGCGGATCCGTGTTAGCAATAGATGGGCAAGCACCTTGCCTGGCACGCTGAGCAGTGTAATACCGCGGTAATTGTTGCAGTCCTGACGGCCTCCTTTCCCTTTCCAGATAGGGACGACCAGCCCCCTTTTCCAGTCAGGAGGAACGGTACCTGATTGCCACACGGCAGGCAGGACAGCATGCAACCCGCGGATCATGGCCTCACCCCCAGCTTTGAGGAGCTCCGCACTGATATTACAAACACCAGCTGCCTTTCCACCTCTCAACTTTGCTACAGCCTCTCAGATTTTGTCAAGAGAAGGTGCGGTTTCGTCGATGGGAGGATCGGCATCCACTGCCTGTAACCCAGTGGTGTGAAGCTGCTCAGTTGGAGGGTCCACCGTGAACAACTGCCCAAAGTACTCAGCCCAACGAGCCATCTGCCCATCCATGTCCGACACGAGGCGCCCATCTGCTGGTCGAATAGCGCTCGCCCGAGATGGAGACTTGGAACGGAGCTTCTTCAGGGCTCGGTAGGCGGGTCGGAGGTCATTAGCGTTCAAATGACTCTCGACATCCTCAACGAGACTCCTGACATACCTCTCCTTGTCTCTCCCCAGGAGGGTTCTAGTCCGGCGTGACAGAGCCCTGTGCTGGTCCTGGTTCCCAGCCAGCCTGGCAGCGCGACTCTCTTCGATTTTCTCCAGCGTCTTCGTCGAAACAAAACCACGCCTTGACCTCGGACGCTCCCCAATACACTCCTTGGCAGCCTGTAGAGTTTCACGTTTGAAGGTATCCCACAGTTCTACAGGGTCCTCGAGGGCACCGAACACATCCAATCGATTTGAGACTGCCACCGCATACGCATGGGCACATGTCAAGTCCTTCAGTTTCTCAAGATGAAACACAGTATGGTTACCTCATGAGATTTTTCTGGACTTGATATGAAGCTTAAGTGTAGCAACAACAAGTCTGTGATCTGTTCCAAATAACTCACCACTCTGGTAAACCCTGCAGCTCTGGAGGATCCTCCAACGAGTACTAACGAGGACGTGGTCAATCTCCTTAGCTACCCCTCCGGCATTACTATAACATGTCCAGCGGTGCAGCTCTGGTCTCTGATACCAAGACCCTGCAATTCCCAACCTTCTGGACCTTGCAAAATTCAGAAGCAGAGAACTGTTGGTGTTTTTGGTACCGGAGCCATGGGGACCAACACATAACTCGTAGCCATCTCTCACAGTGCCAGTAGTAGCATTGAAGTCGCCCATCGCTGGGAAGGGACGCCATTGTGTGATGCCAGGGTTTTTAAGCCTTTAACAACTGTGTGTTGGAATGAAATTTATTTATAGTTAATTCTCCACTGACGAATAAATTCTCCTCATCACAACTGAATTGGAATGAACTTAGTTTTAGTAGGGGATTGCTGCCACCAGTCCAAGCGGGTAGTCCTATGGTCTACCCTTTGAACACGATTTACTATATAAGGATTACGGTAGTCGTGGGGATACTGTTAGCATACCGAGTAAGTCTGAACCTCTCTTGGGACGTGGGGAAATATTTCCATAACAGGGGAATAGTCACCTGGGGTTTTTGCAAGAAACAAAGAATCTCTACTTTAACTCATTTGGTTTATTTAACAAGAAATCATTCTTGGTTGAAACTTAAGTACATGTATGGTTTAATTTAGCGAAGGAAAGCTCTAAAAAGCATAACCTACCTCACTGGACTATATTCTTAGAACTACCATCTACATACACACAAGATGAACACCATAGATATACATGGAGAACATAGGGGAGGGAAAATGTGAGAGTAATGAAACTGTTTGCGCTTACACGACCATATGAGACCACGTGCTCCACTGTGAGACGTCCACAAGCTTACCTTGCGGAGCGAGGAAGAGAGATTCCTTAATTAGTCGGGGGGGCTATCGCTGGTATAAGCTACCTATCCCATTTCATGAGCACTCAACACAATATGTCAGTCGATATACTTCTATCCTATCAAAAGGGAAAGGGGGGGAGGAGACACATGTCGACACACCTTACCTTGCGGAGCGAGGAAGAGAGATTGCCTTCCCTTGGTGAAGTGTGGCGCGCGGAAAACCACAAACGCGGGAGAAAAAATAAAAAATGTTTTGATACTCATGAGAGGCTTCCCCTGAAGGGGATGTGAATCGTCGAACGACTCTTATTAGCTAAGGAAGTAAATATACGTATGAAATGAGTGCCTATGACCCAATTCTTTTAATTTGATGTAGGAAAATTTAATTCATGACTCTAATATTCGGGGAAGGTTTTACTTCATATAGGACAACCCTACGAACACGCTTTTGAGAGTGACGGGGTATTTGGAGTCGTGAAAGAAACTTGGTCGACTTTTAATTCAGCGAATGACTCGACTAACCTATACATTTATATGCGTAACACAACTCTATTTTGTCTGTTTTTAAGGACGCTCAGAATCTAAGAGTGTTATTCGATCTGCCAGGAGGATAAGGGGGGAATAAGAAGTGTTGACTCTACAAGTTATTGGCAATCGCGAAGTAAATGTCTCACATATTATGACTCGTGACTCTGGCGTGTGGGGGGGGGGAGAAGGATGGAGGGGGGGGGAAGATAGGAATGGAAGAGAGAGAGAGAGAACATACGAATGAAAGATAAATAATACGAGAAAAGAAATAATTTGAATGGTCTTATTATAATAAATAACCTGTTCCCCTATATACTGGATTTAGGCAACAATTAGTTCTAGATTAAACATGGGGTTATTGAAACCTTCTCTTTCCTTTCATAGACATAACTCGGGAATCATAGGATGGAAATTTCCATAATTTCTCTTGGAATTTCCCGGCACTACAATTGCTGAAATGCGAATCTCGTTGGACAAGGTCGTAAATTCCCTACGGGAGTCAGCGAAGGAAGAATCATCTGTCTACACAGTTAACACGACCCAGTCAGACAAATCACTACAGAAGGCTTGTCAGGAGCTGTGTGATGTCTTCTCCGACTTGTTCAAGCCTGAACTGGGATGCTTGAAAGACTTCGAACTGGAAGTTCAGTTTAAGCAAAATGCCCAGCCGATTTTCTGCAAGCCAAGGTCTGTAACATTTGCTATTCAAGATGACTTGGCTCGAACCTACGATGCAGGTATATATCCACTAGAGTACGCCGTATAACAAAAATTCTTTTTCTCAACTTTGGCATGCCAATTTTCTATGTAAAATGGAATTCTAAGACGATTTTATCTGTTTCCATTTCCGCATTTGAGCAATTCTTACTATGCAAAATCGCACTTTTATATTGCACCCTCATCGAATAATGCTTAAATGAGTACGCAGTGTCCGGTTGGCCCTGTGTATTGCATCATGCACCAATATGAGTTCCAAATGACTAGCGTGGTAAGCTCTTTCTGATCAGTTGGTTCATCAGGCACTACATCACAGTGTCACAGCCTCTACGTTGGCCTAGAACGTGTCCATCATGTCCTTCTTAGACCTGAAGCAGGGCATGGTCTCCCGGTGGTGGGCCCGAGCCCGGATGAACCCGTCTCTGGCCTGCTGCCCCACCACTGCTGCCGCAGCCTCTGTCACCTGCTTCACGACTCTTTCGGTGCTCTGAGTGTGGATAGAAAACTCCGGAACCTAGTACGACTTGACCAGGATCTCCTGGATCTGATCCCCGGACAGTGAACAGGTGAATGCCGGCTCGTGCACCTGGCCAGGCTGCCAGCTGATCAGTGTCTGCAAGCTGGTGGCGGACAAGTTCAGCTTGGTGTGATGCGAGGTCTTACACTGGTGTCCCCATACTCCTCGCCAGCTCTCAGCTTCAAATCTGGGTCACGGCGAACCTGCGGTCGTCCTCACTCTGACTCGCCATCAGCGAGAGGAGGACATATTCTAAGTGTGGCGAACCATGCTCCTGTCCGCACGTAGGTCACAGCTGTTTGGACCTTCTTTGGGCTGCGACCTCATCACTCTGAGCTGCGTGAGGATGTGCTTGGGGCCGTCCTCTAGTCTGTGGTGAACCTTGATGTCGTAATAGAGTTTGAAGTACACCTGCAGGCAGTACTTGACTAGGATTTCCAGGGTGTTCAGTTCTTTGCCAGTCAGTCCATGCTTTCTGGTCCACATGTACATGAGCGACTGGGCTGTGGTGAGCCATCTGGAGTGGGACACCTTGCCACACTTGATCTCCTGCAGCTCGGACGGGAGAACGCCCCGCTTCACAGCCTGGACCAGCTGGTAGGAGACCTGCTGGTCAGTGGACATGTTGACCAGGATATACTCCGGTATCTCCGTGAGATCTTCACCGCCTGGCACTCCTCTGAACTCTGCGTTGTACTGCATCTCATTAATGCTGGACAGCAGACTGCACACTGGACCCGTGAAGCCAGTGTCAGATGAGGTAGGCCCGTCGATGCTGGTGATAAGGTGGCGCAGGGGCAACTCGTTTGTGTGCAACACGCATATAACTCCAGAAGAGCTTGCGTCCCAGCATCTTCTCCAAATGGGCGTGAGTACCACCCTTCCACCCCGTGTTGGCCCTAGTTGAGTCACCTTGCAGTACGATCAGTGAATCGGTGGAGTCATATGTCACCAAGCAGATCATAGAGAGCCTGAGCCACCTTGAACACAGGCTTCTCAGGTGGCACCGGGTCCTCTGGTACAAAGTGCCAAAGGTATCTTCCAGATGGCTCCTCTGTCACTGACACATGCTCCTCCTGATCAACCTTGGGTGCAGTTTCCCATAGGTGTCGGGCACCATCGCCCTGGTCTTGTCCTTCCTCCCATCGTAACCCAATCCAACTATTTTGGTACCCTGGTGCTTCCCCTGGTCAAGGTCCCTGTCTGATGCCATGGCATCCTGCCTGGCCCTCCTCAGCTTGTTAGGATCGCAGACCAGGTACGACATGTCTGGAGAGAGGTGGCCGTCAGCGATAAGGTCCTGGAGGAATCCAGAAGCCAAGGCAGCAGCAGCAGTGGGCGGAACGTCGAACCGGATGCTTGGATGCGGAGCTGGACTTCGACCGTACGTGTTTTGACCGACTTACGCTGTTTTGTTGTGACTTTTGGAGTTTGGTGATAGGACCTTAGACCTTAAACAGTATCCAGCCCTGAAACTATCTACGTTGGGTAAATAATAACGTGGAAAATCCAGTTGCCAGGACAAAGGTTTTTACCCGAAAAACGAGGCGATTTTGTATGAAAAGTGAGCTTTCCGGCGTCTGGCGGACTTAATGTAGGTCTTACGGCAATATTGAGGGCATACTTCCGATATAGTTTTTTAGCGCTCTACAACTTTGTCGTCAGTGAAATTTATCGAATCTCGAACTTAAGTGGCTTTTCTGTGAGTTTAAAGATGGTGTATGCTAAGCTATGTTTTTTCATATAAATATAAAAGTCCATTTTTGCATAGCAAGAAGTGCTCAAACCAAAAAGTTGAAGAGGTTAAACCACCTTAAAATTCAATATTACATAAGAAACACCCTGCCAAATTCGAAATAATCTATATTTCACTTTTCATTGGACCTACGGCGTACCCTATATCCACGAGTGTCTAGAAACCTGTACAATTCAACGCCTACGGAACACCAATGGTACCAGTGCGAAAGCTATGCTTCCGGGTCAGGTGAAGCCTAGGATAAGAGTGTGTGGCGACTACTCGGTGACTGTCAACCAGCAGCTCGAGCCTCACCGTCATCCGATGCCTCGCCCTGAGGACTTGATGCGCAAGCTGGGAGGTGGATACGGCTTCACCGAGATAGATTTGGCCGACGCATATAACCAAATCAAGTTGGGTCCTGACAGTCAACGAAAACTCGCGCTTAGTACGCATCGAGGAGTACTACTGCAGATGCGTCTCCCGTTTGACATAACTTCTGCACCAGGATATTTTCAAGAAATAATAGAGCAGCTGACAAGTGACCTTCCCGGAGTTGCAGTATATCTGGATGATATACTGGTAAGCGGATCGAATGCAGCGGAGCACTTAAGTAATCTCCGTGGTCTACTTCACCGTCTGGATGCAAATGGGTTACGTTGTCGTCGCGAGAAGTGCAGTTTTGCTGAGCCCCAGATCGAGTATCTGGGACACGTGTTATCCACAGGAGGAGTTGCTTAGGAACCAAAGTGGATGACGTCATCAAGATGCCCGCGACCAACAGATGCTACGAGCCTTCGATCTTTCCTAGGGACTGTACAATTCTACGAAAGTTCCTACCGGATTTGGCTACCTTGACTGAGCCCCTACATCGCCTGACCAGGAAAGATTCTACATGGAGATGGGGTGCAGAAGAACAAGATTCCTTCCACCAGAGTCTGAAAGAACTACAATCTACGGATACTGTACATGTTGGTCCACTTTGATCAGTCTACCCCAATTGGAATTTCATGAGATGCTTCAAACGCCGGGATCAGGGCTGTGCTGTTCCACCGCTATTCTGATGGTAGTGAGCGACCGATTGCCAACGTGTCCAAGACTCTCTCAAAGTCTCAACGCAATTACAGCCAAATACAAAAAGAGGCTTTAGCTATAAAGATAGTCTTCGATAGATAGTCTTCGCATTGAAGAAATTCAACCAGTATCTCTACGGGCGACACTTCGTGCTAGTAACTGATCATAAGCCTCTACTTGCGTTGTTTGGACCAACCAAAGCTACTCCTGCCCTCGCTGCTAACAGGCTGGCTCGATGGGCATTACAGTTAAGTCAGCACGACTATTCCATCGAATATAGGAAAACTGCCAACCACGGAAATGCGGACGCCTTAAGTCGCCTACCTACCGGTAATGACTCCTGTTTTGACGGGGAGGAAAGTGACAATGATGTGGACACGATTTGCACCATCAACATGATAAACACCCAGATCATGCTAACAGACGCGACGACACTGCAGAAGGAGTCAGCCAAGGACAAATTGGTATATCAACGGTCATGCGGCATTGTCGAGAAGGTTGGCCACCAGAGAGTAGGGAAGACAAGAACAGCTACGTGGAGAATTTTAGAGGCCTGGCGGATTCAATGTCAACGAGCAACGGATGCCTGCTGTATGGTTCCAGAGTGGTGATTCCCGCGATCCTCTTGTGATCATGTTCTGCAGCTTCTACATCTCGGACACTTCGGGTCCCGGGATGCAACGAATGAAGCAGCTGGCTCGAACAGCTGTATACTGGCCGAATATTGATCGTGATATTGAGAACTTCCCGCAACTGTTCATCGTGTGCCGAGCACCAGAATAAACCTGCGAAGCCAGCAATACACCCATGGACATAGGATAACGATATCGGGTTATCGGTTATCCGATAAAAAACATTCCAGCGTTATCTCGGTATCGCCGATACTTTTGGTTCCAAACTAGCGATAATCGATAATTTTATTTTTTGCTTCCAGTTTAGCACAGGGGCGAGCCGCGCGTGCCTTGGAGGCAGAAATAGGTAGGTCCGAGCTGGGAACCGAACAACGGTCTAAACCCAGATAACCGTCTTGACGTCTTCTCAAACGTTCGCTCAGCTTCAGTCTCTCACCAGCTGTCGGACGGGGAGGTGCTGCTCCTGCGCGCTCCCGGTTTTACGCGTTCTTTGATAATTTTTTCCCCTATGTTTCCGTACTTCTTCCGTTCTAATTTTTTGTGCACGTGTATATGAATGTATGTACTATTCGGAGCTATTCTTTAATATCCGTTTATTAACGTTTTGAACACTTACGCCCCTATTCTAAACTGATCCTATTTATATTGTAATTTAGTAGTGCTTTACTATTTAGAAGATATTAATGTGCAAAAGGTAAATGAAGGGTTTTCTAACAGTTTACTGATAGCATTTAAGATTTTTTATTTAAAATATCAATATCGTTATCGCTAGTATCTGAATTTTGGATTTATGGATTTATCGGTTATCGCCTTATCGGGCGATACATTTATCGACAGTTATCGAATACCGGTTATCGCCGATAAGGTTATCGTTATCGATTTATCGGTTATCGTGATAAAAAAATTCGTTATCGCGCCCACCTATGCCCATGGATGCTGCCAGAAAAGCCATGGAGTCGTTTACACCTCGATCATGCCATCAGTTTTATGGGATACAACTGGCTGGTGGTGACGGATGCTTATTCGAAGTATCCCTGCATTCATTCTACGCAGTCTATATCAGCCAAGGCAACAATCGATCTACTGGAGCAAGACTTTGCATGCCCACTTCAGTTATCCACAGACGCTGGTAACTGATAATGCTTCGAGTTTCCTCAGCGAAGAGTTCCAGACTTGGTGCAAGGAACGAAGCATCACTCACTTGACGGAGCACCATATCATCCATCTAACTTTCTCTCTGTCGAACATCATCTCTCCTCCTCTAAACCTCATCTTCTTTTACTCACCGAAACCCAGTTGTCTGTGAGCACTGACAGCAGACCTTTTTCTGTCTCCTCTTACTGTCTCTATTCTCATTTGCAATCCAAAGCTGGCTGTTGCGTATATGTGCGCAATGACATCACTTGCTCTCGTGCCCACGGCCTTGAATCTTCCGAATTTTCTACCATCTGGCTTCGACTTCAAAGTCACGCTCTTACTAAATTTATCTGTGCTGTATATCTCTCACCTAACTCCTCTGACTATATAAAATTCTTCGACTATTTAACATCAAAAGGGGAGAAAATCTCATCTCTTTTTCCTTTAGCAGAAATTTTCATTTTTGGGGACTCAATGTTCCCACCAGTTTGGCTAATCTTCTTTCACTGACCAACCGGTGAAAAAGCCTAAAACTTTTATCCCCCAAAGATCGTTGGGTGCAGCCCCCCTACCCGTTCCTGACCGCCTTGGGACACGCCAAATTCTGATCTTTTCCAAATATAACCCTTCGCTTACTCTGTGAAACTATTCTCTCTTTGGGGGTTCCCCCCGATCAAAATTTTTTTCTGTAACCTGTCCACGCTCCGGGCCCCCCCGGGACCCACCTAAGCGGGGGTGTTTTCGGGCACTTCAACTCAGCTAAGTGGGAAGACCTAAGGAGTATCTCTGATTTTCCATGAAATGTTTTACTGCTTCCAGTCGAGACCATCTTTTTGTGCAGAGGGCATAACTGAGGCATGGGTCTCTGGTGGAGGGTACATTCCACACACTTTCCTAATCCTAAACCCCGTCAACCTTTGGGTTTAACTTGTTGTTCTCATGCGCCGAATAAGAAAGGTGCTCACAACGGTACCGAAAGCAAATTCCTAAAACTCATCCCCTTTTATTTCTCCCCCGTAACCCATGCCAAATCTTTACTTCAATTTCCCAAAAAAACTTTCATTCATAAAAAATGAAAAAATTTTTCTAAATAAATTCCTCTCGTGATTCTGGTTCTAAAAATAACACTCTAAAAATTTTTTTTTTTGCATTTTTCCCTCCTATCTTCACCCAGATGGCTCCCAGCTTTCTATTATTATAAAGGAACCTTCGCTCAAAACCTTTGAAAAAAACCCACTCTGGTTGATGAAGGCTTGTTCCCCCTTTTTTTCCCCCCTTGACATCTATGCCTGTCTTTAAAGATCCTTCGTAATGATGTTTTCTTTGCCCTTCGGCCTAGACCCTGGAAGCTTCGGCCCTGAGGGGAGCCCTCCTATTTTTTTCTAAAAAAACTGTGTTCTGTGCTTGCCCCCTGCCGGGTCAAACTTTTTCGCTTTTTTCTATCTACTTCCACCTTTCCTTCTTGCGGGAAATTTTTTCACATCCAAAACCCGTTCCTAAGAAGGGTGACCTTTTTTCCTTCAAACTACCGTCCTATACTTTACTTCCTGCTTTTTTCTAAAGTTTTTTAATCATTTCTTAATAAAAAATTCTTAACATCTATCGCTTACAATCTTTTATCTGTCGTCTACGGTTTTTGTACAGGGCGATCTACTGGGGATCTTTAGCTTTTTCCCAATGAATCTTGGGCATCCTCCCTTTGGGGTTTCGGGGGAAACTTTTTCGGGGGCCCCGACATATAAAGTTTTGATAGAGTCTGGCACAAAAACTTTAATTTCCCCAAATGCCCTATTTGGTTTTTATCCTTCTCTTGTACCCCCATCTTAAGTTCCTTTCAAAACCGTTCTATTGCAGTACGTGACGGGGGACATTGTTTTTTTCCAAATAATCATAGTGGTGTTTTCCCCGGGTTTTGGGCCCATCACCCTCTCTTTCTATTTTTTATTAAGATCTCCTAATCTAACCAAAGCCCTATTTCCCCTCCTACGTGATGATTTTTCCCCGCATTTTTAATCGTTTATTAGACGTCCCAAATCAACAGGGAAAATAAGTATTCACGGGAGATGCCACCCCAGCGCCTAACTTTTGATCTTTTTATAATTTTGTTGGGGCAAGCAAACCTTGTTTTGTTTTAATGCCTCAAAAACCCAATTTTTCAAAACCCATCTATCGCAAAACCTACCCGATAACTACCCCCCTTCTTTAAAAGACCCAACGTTCCTTCTCTACAATGAAATTCTAGGACTACCTTTACTAAAAATCTGAACTGGGAAAAACTCCAAAACTCATCCTTTTCTAAAACGCTTCTAAGAAGTTAGGGGTCCTTGGCGTCGCTCCTTTTTTTTTCCCTCCCAAATTGCTTGCTCTCTACAGGGGCCTTATCCGCCCTTATGGATACTGCCGCAAAAAGGGCCCCCCGGGCGACTTTTTGGCTAGCTCCTGCGGAGGGCTTTTTGTGGTGGGCCTTTGGCCCACCAAAACCCGGGCTCCCAGAACCCCTTTAACTTTTCCCGAAATCATGGAGTAGAAATGTAGTTTACCCCACCCTTCACTCACCCTTACCATCACCCCCCCCCATTCACTCACCCCCTTACCCCTCACCCCCCCCCATTTTACTCACCCATTTCCCATCACCAAAACCCCTTCATCACCCATTACCCCTCACCCCCCCCCATTCCTCCCCCACACCCATCACCCCCAACCCCACACCCCCCACCCATTTTTACCACCCCTCACCCCACACCCATTAACCCCTCACCCCACCCATTCACTCACCCAACCCTCACCCCCACATCAAGGTTTCCTCAAATTCTCGCAACCCCTTTTTTTTTCACAATTTTCGCTAATAGGCTCAAAAAAAAAAAAAAAAAAAATGATCGGATCATCTCTAATGGGCTTAAAACCTTCCCGGTCAACCGGTTCCAAAAATGTTTCATATGAGGTGATTGCGCCACGGGGGGGGGAAACTATACCAGACACACACACACACACACACACCAAAAACACACAAAACCCCAAGACAGACAGACAGACAGACAACTTTCGCTTATTTTTACCTTTCCCCATCACCCCCCCCCTTTTTCCCTCCCCCAACCCATCCCCCCCAACCCCATACCCCCCCCCCATCACTCCCCCATCACCCCACACCCATTACCCACACCCCACCCTTTTCATCACCCTTTAAACCCATCCCCTACATAAGGGTTTTCCTCAATTCTCGCAACCCACTTTTTTTTCACAATTATCGTAATAGGTGCTAAAAAAAAAAAAAAAGTGATGGGGATCACCCCTCATAATTGGGCTAAAAAACCTTCCCCTGGTAAACCCGGTTCCAAAAATGGCCAATGAGGTGATTGCCCCACGGGGGGGGGGGGGAACCTATACCAGACACAATCACCACACACAAACACACACAGACAAACACACTTTCGCTTATTTTTTACATACCCATCCCCCCCCCCTTTTCCCTCCCCCATCACCCATCACCCCCAACCCCATCACCCCCAACCCATTCCTCCCCCACCCCCCACACCCAAATACCCACCCCCCACCCATTCACCCCACCCTTTTCCCCATCACCCTACATAAAGGGGTTTCCTCAATTTCAAAACCCATTTTTTTTTACAATTATCGTAATAGGCTGCAAAAAAAAAAAAAAAAAAAAGGATGGACATTCATAAATGGGTTAAAACCCCCCCCTGGTCAACCCGGTTCCAAAAATTTTTCATATGAGGTGTTTGCCCCAAAGGGGCGGAACCCATACAGACACACACCCACACACACAAACACCCCCAAAAAGGGGGAAGACAGACAGCAGACACATTTTCGTTAATTTAATTACCCATCACCCCCCCCTTTTTTCCCTCACCCATCACCCATCACCCCCAACCCCATCACCCCCACCCATTCACCCCATCACCCCAAAACCCATTACCCATCACCCCCCCCCATTCACTCCCCATTACCCATCACCCAACAAGGTTCCCTCAATTTCGCAACCCTTTTTTTTTTTCAAAATTTATCGCAAAGGCTGCTAAAAAAAAAGAAACAAAAAAGTGATCGAATCATTCATAAGTGGGTTAGACCTTCCCCGGTAAACCCCGGGTTTCCAAAAAATGGCCATATAGGTTTTGCCCCAGGGGGGCGGCCCCTAACCAAAACAACACACACAAAACGGGCAGCAGACAGACGGGACAGACAGACAGACAGACAGACAGAACATTTTTCGCTTATTTAATAGAAGATGTCTACATTTTTGGGGGGGTCCACCAACGCTCCCTAAACAGGGTTGAGTAAAAAAGCTTTTCGTCTCATAATCCCCCCTCTACTGACTGTTTTCAATTTTTAAAACACCAAGCAATTTTGTTTCTTTTGCTCCTTCTATCGTTTTTTCCCTTCCACTTCTCTCTGAACTTTCTAATGCATGCTCCCCCCCCTCCCGTGGCCCCGCTGCACAAGACTTTACTATTCTCATACCATTCTGTCCATCTTTCCCAGCAAGAGTTTAAACAGTATTTTTACTTTTTATCCCCTTTTTTGGTAAACTGGAACTCTCTTCCCGTTTTATTTTTCCACTTTCCTATGACTTTAAAACTTTTTAAAGAAGAATAACAAGCACCTCCCGAACTAAATTGGCCCCCCCTCTTTTTTATATTATTTTCTTACATTTCTTTATAGAGCTGGAACTAAGGGGCTTTGTTTACCCCTTTTTTTTTTTGCCCCCTTGGCCAGTCCTTTGTGATGAAAAAAAAAAAAAAAAAAAAAATTCCAGCAACTAATGGAGCCGCGAACGCCTGATTCAGACCTTCAGGCAGGCGCTGAGAAAATCTTCACTACCGCCAAAAGCTGCCTTACAGGATCGAGTTCTTAATGCAGTACAGGCGCACACCAAACTTCAAGTGGATTTTCACCAAGTGAACTATTGAACAATCGTCAGATGCGCACGCGGATTGACAGCCTATATACTACCATCTCAAGCCCATGTGGCTCAAGGAAAGCAAGTTAAGGACGCGCGCCAGGTCTTCACGTGATGGAGCTGCTCATGTAGCCAGAGTTGCCAGCTTGTACGAAGTAGGAGGTCCTTGCTACGCGCTCTACTGCGGACCAAGACGAGACAAGGAGCCGCGCTGGGTGCCTGCTATCGTCGTGAAGCGTTTGGAAGCCGCAGTTTCAACGTAAGGTTCTACGAAGGGGCCTGTATGGAGACGTCATCTAGAGCAGCTACGACCCCGATATACGTCAGAGGTGGACTCTGAACCTGGGGAATGGCCTGAGGAGTCTCCGATCATAAACTGACCACCCGATGGAGTTGAAGGCTGCGCTGGAGGCCAGAGCAGAGTTGGGAGCATCTCCAGAGCTGAAGAAGAGGGTGCGATTTCAGTCCCGGAGGAGGAGTATGTACCAGACAACCCACGACGATCAAAGCGGACGCGGAAGCCCCGCCAAATACTAGACATATAGCTGGGACGACTTGACGATGGATCTCAGGCTGATCAGGGAGGTGGTTTATGGTATTCTAATTACTAACTATGATAGGTAGTTACATTTAACTAGGACCAGCACAGCTGTGGAAGCCATTCGAGGTGATATGGGGTGGAACACCTTCAGGGAAAGGATTTTTAAAAGGAAACTTAAATTCTTGAAGAAAATAGAGCGACTTTTTAAGTTGAGCCAACTCCATCGATGGGTAAAGCAGATCCTGAAGGAGGTTGGGACAAGCTCTACTTGGAAAAAGGAATTAGAGAGGTGGAAAAGGAGGGAAAACCTAGTAGAAACCTGGGACAAGATAAAACCAAGGAGGTGAGGATATAAGAATAGAAGACAATGGACTAGCTAGGTGGAGAGCAGGTTGGACGGTAAATCCACGTTAAATTGTACTGTAGGAAAGAGAAGCCTGAGGCACTTCACTGGCATGCAGGAGATTGGGGAACTGACTTACTTACTTACTTGGTTTACTTGGTGTTGTTGAGAGGCAAAGCTCACAGTCGTGGTGGTCCACCGCTGCTTCCAGTCCTGGCGTCCCTATCTAACAGGGCCACTGGTCTAGTATGGTGTTGGAGGTCCTACACTTGGCAGTGTATCCCGGTACTGGAGGTTCATGCGGCACTGTCCGTTAGTATCTTGTCCAGACCATATTTAAATGTTTTAAACAGAGCACCCTGTGCTGTTTCTCACATTTTTTGGTAGGCTGTAAGATTTTGGGCCCTTCATGAGCCAGACTGGCAGCCAGTAAGGTCTTGCATCTCCCCGGGGCCTTTGAAGGGAGGTTCTTCTACTGCACTTGCGTCCGTCCGCTCATTTAAATGTGCCTGAAGTGCCGAGGACGTGGGGTCTGGCACCTGTTTTTCCAGGACCTTCCATATATAGATGGCACGGTACCTTTCTCTCCGTCTTTGCTGCGAGTAGATTTCCAGTGTTTTTTAGGCGGTCCCAGTAGCATAAGGTCATGTAATCCTCTTATGTGCTTAGTAAATTACCTCTGAACAGCCCAAGTCTCTGGATGTCAGCTTTCTTGTGAGGGGACCACAGCTGGTACAGTAATCCAGTAATTGTACCAGGGCTTTCCAGAGGGTTAGCATGACCTCAGGTTCCCTGGAGGCAAAAGTTCTCATGACTCAGCCTGCCATCCCCCCTTGCCTTCCTCACAGTTCCTGACTGTTGGTGAAGGTAAGGATAGGAACACTAGAGGTGAAGGCTAGGATAGGGATGGGAAAGACAGGCCTTACGTAGCTTCTGTAGAGGAACAAGGGAAAAAACTACCTGCCCTGGGTGAAAAAAGGCTTCGTGTGACAAGGTATTTAGATTGTCTTCCTTTATCTTTCTGGCTGATACTCGAGGACTGCATTCAAGTTCACGGTGTACCAGTCTCATGCATGGTTCGCAGGGAAGTTTTGCAGATCTTTCCATTTAAGGCTTGTGTAATGCGAGAAAGTGGGTTAATCCTGTGACTCACGATTGACGAAAAGTTTACATTGAGTGGTGAAAGTAAAGTAATGCATATGTAGCTAGTAATTAAATGGTTCAATTTTCCTTCACTCCTCAGTCCTTAATCAGTTAGATATAGGTTTCGGCAATATTTTATACCCACGGTCGCTAGTGTCGTCACGGCAAGAAGGCGAAGTAAGGGAAAATACACGGTTTTCTCTCTCTCTTTGGCCAGCCTTTGTCGTGAACACACGCGCGGAGAGTCGGAGAGAACCCTGTCGTACAACCCTTTTCGAAGGTATGTGTGGGGTGGTGTATTTATAAGGATGTATAGATGTCTTGCACGTGACGTCACAGCCCTTGTTGTGGCTGCGACAGGCGCGGGAAATGCGAGCTGGAGGACCAACAAACTCCACTTGCCGCCCGTGTTTGCCAGCTTATGGTAATTTTCCCTTACCAAATATATGTTTATCAGTATAAAAGATATACTGTTGTCTTCGGAAATGCTTGTTCTATAATATTATCAAATAAAAACCGTAAAAACACACTAAGGAAAGGCCATTATGAGACTCTCAAGAATATGCATGAACTTAATATTCACCAGCGCCAGCTCCCATTTAATATTTTGCTCGAAAACATTTTACATGGACAATATCAATAGAAGCGGAATGGACCCGTTTACTCACACCTAAAACACGGAATTTTGTGAAGCTTTGGATGAAATATAAGCTAGTTATCACTGTACTCATATTCATTTTGCTTAAAAATGCACCATGAATGAGATATATGCAGTTTTTTGGGCCAAAATATGACGTGGCCGCGGAACGCGCTGTGATTGGTTGTGACGTAGTCAGCGCAGAAACATCCCTTCCGCTTCCTTCTCTACCCCGCCTCCTCGCCTATATAGCTGGACAAAGAGAACACACTGTTTGTTATGTGCCAATCTGCTAAAAACACCACGATTAAACACCAGAGAGTGTTCATATCTGTGTCCCAAAGACAAGAAAAAAGTAAACAGTGGTGGATGTCTACTATAGGCGTGATTCCCCTGAGGGAACACACATGTTACTCGTGTGTGTGTGTGTGTGTGTGTGTGTGTGTGACACTGCGTGTGTGTAGTATACATAGTACTACTTACGGATTGGTGATTGGTGTTTGTCTGTGTATGCAGTGATGAAGTAACAACGCCTACACACACACATGCACACACACATACACAACACACGCAGCGTTGTGTTATTGTGACTGCTGTGGGCACGGGAAAGCATCCAAAAGAGCATAATAACATAAGAAAATAAGGAAGCTACAAGAGGCCGTGAGACCTACACGAGGTAGTTCCTGTAGTGATTGTGAATTTCCCCTTCATCTAGGCCCGCAGTGGTTCTCAACTGGGGGCCATGGCCCCCAGGGGACCATGGCAAGAATTTAAGGGGGCCATGGTGGGCTGTTGCAAATTATACATTTCTAAATAATGTTAGGAATCTGAATAAAAAAAAAAACTTGCATCACTGTCCTGACAAAAAAAATTTTCTTGTTTTAATAATTAATTGATTACCATTAATTTTGACAAAAAAATTTTTTTTTACATAATATTTTTAGGGAATGTGTTTGTACGTGTGTATTAGGATGTGTGCGAAGTTGTAATTTTTTTTTGGCAGTGTAGGTGTGTAAAAAACGCGGAGGAGAACGAACCGTATGAGCGGGTGAGGGGACCGGGCGGTGATGGGGGAGTCCCCGGGGAGACAGAGGGAGAGAGGCGTTTCGAATGATCTCAGGGGGGACTGGGATACATCACGTAAACTTTGTGGGTATAATGGATTCTGAACCAATACTGTGATACTTAAATTTTGTTCGACAATTAAAAAATGCGGTCGTTTTTTCGTGTGTAAATACTTCTTTTTTTTTTGGTTTTCTTGTTTTTCGGCTCATTCCCTACTTGGATTCCTGTTTTTTTTTTTTAGTGCAATTTTGGATTTTGACCCCTATTCTTTTTATTATTTCAATTGGGGCGGGTGCTTGTAAAAGGGGGGCGTTTCTTGCTGAAAAGGGACATTTCAGCTTGCTTTAGATTTGTGAAATTTTTATCATCTATACTCTCTCTGTGTGTATGTTTGTGATGACTGTGTGTGTGCTTAATTTGTGAGTCCTTTGGTTTGGGGTTATGTATGTGGATATTTGTGTGTTTGTCTTTTTTAATCACTTGCCCCATTTCCCTGTCCTTCTTACATTCTTTTGTTTATCATTAAATGTTTGTTCGGATGTTCGTCTTCTTTTTTTTCCCGTAATTTGCGATGGCAAACTATTGTTGTAAGAAGCGGAATTTACAGTAAAGAGTCTTAACTAGGTTTTACTCAATCCTCGCTGAGGGCCCCGAGAAACCTCATTTTGGGGACGGGCCCTTAAAGGGGGGGGGAAGGGTTCTATAGCCCTAGTGTTAAAGCATCTTTGTGACCATCCATCCACAGTATGTGAAAACCCGATTTTTCAGGCCCCAACGAAAGTATTTTGGGGAAAAACAAAAACTGGATGCGACTGGTCCCTTTCCAAAAACAGCCCCTCCAAGTTTTATTTGAGGCATCATACGGGGTTTTGGCCCTCGAAATACGAAGCAAAAGAACCCCACAAAATTTGGGTAAAAACCTTTATCAAGCCAGGGTATTTTAAAGATGGTCAAGCGGGTTTTTGGAGATGCAAGTGAACGAAAAATTCAAAAAATTTCCTTTTTCAAACGCACAGTAAGCGGGAATTAATAAAAGTCAATGACAAAAAGGAAAAAAGTGATACAGGAGATAAAAATCGTCCCCAACCGGGTTTTTTTTTGCAAAAAGCTGGATGAGTAAAACGGATGGGGTTTCCCTTGTGCACAGCTACTCGTGTTTGTTAGGTATTTTTTCCCTTGTGGATATCAAGGAAAAATATCGCTATGTACACGTTTGAGATTTACCACAACAGCTAAAGATGTGGGGAAAAAAGCTATTTTCCCTTTCTTCAAAGCAAACAGGACCCCCCGGGAAAAAATTTTGTTGGGATCTGTACGGGAGGGGGCCCCCACCCCCCCCCGATGCTGGGAAAAAAATCGGGGTTTCCAGAAGGTGCCCAAGGAAGTAGCTCCCGAATGGGGGGGTTTTCATTGTATGATCCATCGTTTTCCCAACGGGCCCGTCGAAAACCCCCCCTGATGCTTTGCAAGACCTGGAGGCAGTGGAAAAATTTGCGTCAACTTTGAAAAAGCTGGAGCTCTGACTCTCCCCTTTTTCCAAAACCTTTGTAGAGACATGGATTGGGCATAAAGGCTCTCCTCTTTTACTGAAAAGTCCCGCTGGCTTTCCAAGGGCAATGTTGTGAAATCGAAGGTTTGAACTTCCCGGGGGGGCTTAATTGTTCCCGGAAATGCAAGGGAAAGAAGATCTGTTGATCCTTCAATGAGGTTTTGGGGGGAGCCACGTTTTTACATATTTTTTGGGGAATATTTTAGAGTAAAAGGGTTTAATCTGAAGTACAGGGCAAGGAAAAAATGGTTTACCTATTGGGGTTTTCTTTGGGAGGATTTCTTGCCAAGCTCCAAAAATTGGCAAAGGAAAATCCGGGGGGCCCGGGGAATTTTGGGAAAGTTTTGAAAACCCTTTTAGCTTCCCTTTCGAGAATTTAAGAAGATAGTTCCCGCTTGACCCCTTACTTTAAAATGAAATCATCAAACATTGAAATCCCTTTGGGAAAAAATTTAAAAATTAATAGGTACTTCCCGAATTCAGGAAAGGAAAAAGGGGAAATTTTGGGAATGAACCCTTCTCTTTCAATCTTGATATTTCTACCTTCCCCCGTGATGTTGGGGCGAAGTTCCTTTATCTCCAAAAGATTTTTGCTGCCAAATAACTCTATAAAAAAATCTCCCGAATGTATTCTGGTGTTTAAAAGCATAGTCATATCCAAAAATCAGTGAGATTTCACTTGGGGTACTCTTTCCTTTTTTTAACTACCTATTTTGTGAGTCTGGTTTCTCCCCCCCTTCTACAAATTTAAAAATAAGAGCCGGGAAACCCATTGGATGTGGCCCCGAATGGATGTGCATTGTCAGTGACACAACCTCGGATTCGTCAAATGACGGAAAAAAAAAAATATCAGCCTTCCCCCGATTTGATAAAATTTTGCAGAGATTAATTAAAATTTTTCCCAAAAAAGATTCCAAATTTTCTTTTGTTTCCCCTAATTTTTGTAGGGAAGTGTGTAAGTTAAAACATATCACGAAAAACTATCAAAAAATAAGATAATTTTGACTGTAAAATTTGTAATAAAGCAAAGGGGGTTTTCTTCATCAACATTTTTTTTTTTTTTTTTTTTTCTTTTTTTGGGGGGGGATTTTGGGGGAAAAAGAAGGGGAGCCACACCCAATGTTTTAGAAATTTATGA
Source organism: Chionoecetes opilio (assembly GCA_016584305.1). Lineage (NCBI taxonomy): Eukaryota > Metazoa > Arthropoda > Malacostraca > Decapoda > Majidae > Chionoecetes > Chionoecetes opilio. The sequence goes on along the minus strand of JACEEZ010007837.1, from coordinate 76,796 downwards.
AGTGAAAAAGGAGTGAAAAAGGGTTTAAAAACCCCTGATCTAGGGCCCTAGGCGTTCTTAAAGTACTCTTGACGAAATCATAGAAAAACAGGGATAGAGTGAGAGGCCTTCCCCCCCACCCACACACACACCCCCCAAAAATCTGATAAGACACAGGGGCCTTCCACCCCAAAACACATATGTATTTTATAAGGGGTGTTTTGGGGTGTGTGTATAATTTACCTAGTTGTATTTCCCAGTTGTAACATACGGAAAGAGCTATGCTCGTATTGTTCCCGTCTCCTAATCTACTATTATCCAGCTTGCCTTTGAAGTCCGGAATATTTCTTGCATTGTATGTGTGTGTGCGTGGAAGGCGCAGTGTGCTCTGAAGGTGTGTATGTGTGTATCTCATTCATGTGGAAGGCGCTCTCATTCTACCTGTTCTTCTATGAATTTGTCTATGATGTGTATGTATGTGTGTTGGTGTAAGGGCGCTCTCTTCTACCTGTTTTTTCTATAAATTTGTCTATGATGTGTATGTATGTGTGTTGGTGTAAGGCGCTCTCATTCTACCTGTTCTTCTATGAATTTGTCTATGATGTGTATGTATGTGTTTTGGGGTGAAAGGCGCTCTCATTCTACCTGTTCTTCTATAAATTTTCGTCTATGATGTTTTATGTGTGTGTACGTGTTGGTGGAAGGCGCTCTCATTCTACTTGTTCTTTTATGAATTCGTCTATGATGTTGTGTGTGTATGTGTTGGTGGAAGGCGCTCTCATTCTACCTGTTCTTCTATGAATTCGTCTATGATGTGTGTGTGGTGCAGGGGGAAAGGCGCTCTCATTCTACCTGTTTTTCTATGAGTTCGTCTATCTGTCTAGCTGTAGGCTACATGTCATTGTAGGTTTCATTTGAGCTCTTTGTAAGGAGTTGCGATGCCAAAAAGTCATCACTTGCCTGTTGTCATGGGTCAATTGCCCCTGTCTAATCATTTTCTTACTTTATAAACTACAACTGATATATTCACAAACACAGTGAAAACCTACCACAAAACTAAAGGGAGGATTATTGGCCATCTTGCGGTAGTAGGTAATGAAAGTTAATGTTACTGTAGAGCGGCCCGCTGCGGCCGCTTGAAACTCTGCGTTTGGGGAGTTTTCTAAAAAAGCTCACGCTCAAGGCCTGTCTCTCAGGCTGTCACATCCTCTGCTCTGTGAGGCTGAAAGATCTATCATTTACCGTAAATTCTCTGTACAGTAAAAACCCCTTTTAACTCGGCACGATAGGGCTCTGGCCCTTGCCGAGTTATTCAATGTGCCGAGTTATGCAATGTCCTCCTCTATATGGGTAAAAAAAAAAAAAAAAAAAAAAAAAAAAAAAAATACCCGTCAAAACATAAAAAATACACTTACCAGTGAACGGGTAGAAAGTGCTGGATTTTATATCAAACTCAGCAACAAATAGCACGCATGGATGCACCTGCATCCATCCTTGCCATACTTTCACCTTTTTCCTGCGGCTCAGGCTCTTCAAATTTCCCTTCCCCCCCTGCTGGAGACACCCCTTTCGTGATGAAGCTGACATCTTGATATACAGTACTGTATGTGTAATCCCAAAACACGTAAAATAGTGGCAAGTAAAGCAAAGGTCTGGTACCAGCGCGTAGGCTGAGTCGTGTTTTTGTCGTCCAAGCACCGTCTTGGATTACGGGAAACCCAATCCAATAACACTTTCTGAAATGTGTGTTATACTACTTTGTGATATTGTTTTGCAATGTTTTGCATTGATTTTATTTGGGCTCCTCCCAAGCTTGTTGTGTTTTTTAAGAAAAAACCAAATCCTTTTTTAATTTCCAAAACGGAATTCGTACCGACGGTGTTGGACACAAAACCGGCTCCGCTGACAGCCTCGCGCGGGTTCCCGACCTTTGCTTTTTTTGCCACCTTTTTAGTGTTTTTTGGTTACTCATACGTACTGTATTTAAAGATGTCAGTTCCACCCGCGGGGGTTCTCCAGCAGGGGGAGATTTAAATGAAATTGAAGAGCTGACCTGCAAAAAAGGGTAAGGGGGAAAAAAACTTTATTTTATGCGCAAAGGTTTGCCGAGTGTAACAAAAAAGGATCCAGTTATAAAAGAATATGGAGATACATTTTTTTGCCGACTTTTTTTTAATGTTCACACAAGAGGTTGTGAGGGGCATGATTACCCGATAAAAAACCAAGCGATAAAACTAGGGGGGCGGTAGCAAGGGGTTGCGTCACAGTGGCGTTCTCAAAAACCCGAGTTCGACCCCGCGTGGCCCATAATCCATTTGAAATCTTTCTGCACCGTCGAGTGGCCTAAGAACCCCACATGCCCTGTCCTTTAACTCTACTTCGCGCGGTGCAGGGAGGACACGGGGGGGCGGCAGAGCCTCTAATCCAGCGTCACTATAACATCCTCCGTGCCACCACTGGCGGGGCCCAACCATCACAGCCCTCGAGGGGGCCCCGGGGCCCCTACCATCCCCCCCCTGGAGCTCACTCCCTACACCGCTATGGGCTAGATGAAATAAAAAAAAAAAAAAAAAAAAAAAAAAAAAAAAAAAAATTTGTCTTTGCCTTGCCGAGTTTTTAAAAAAATTCCGAGTTATAAGTGCCAGTTATAAGGGTTTTACTGTACTTCTTTGGGGCATACAGATTAACCTTCAATCAAAAACTGAAACGTTCTTAAAAAAAATGCAGTTTTCATTTTTTTTGTCTACACTTGATGAAAAAATTGGGGAAAAAAATTGAATACTTGAAAAACTCAATCTTTAAAATCGCTTTTCAAAAAAACACAAGTTTAAAACAGAAGAGGGTTCAGGAAATCTACTTTATGTAAGCATTCACTGAGTACCTTTTTGGGTTATGTCTCTCTTCCGAACATTTTTAAACCCAAAAAAATTTAAGTGCTTGGGCCCCCAACGAAAAATCCTTACGAAGCATACGGGCTTGTTTACTATTTTCCCCCCCCCCCGGGGAACTCTAACCCCTCCACCTCAATCTTTCCCCCTAACAATCAATCAACCCTTCCCCCTGAATACCCTATTCCTCTGGTTTATCTTTGTAAAAAAAGGAGGGTGGGGGGGAAACCCCCCCCCCTCAAACTTTGTCACAAAACGGCTCGGGGCTATGGAGGAACGGGGGAAAGGCGGAAGGAACTTTTTTTGCTGTCACGCCTTATTACCCCAAAATACTACTACCACAGTACTAGTGATGCCTCGCACGTAACTACACCCCACTCCGCTCCCCCAACACAACACAATCACAGTCAAAGCCGAAAAAGGAGCAAATCTTCTTTATGTGGGAAAAGGGTTTTGGGAGGGAGCCACGAATTTCCAGTAAAGGGTAAGTGTGATGAGATAAACGGGGGGGGTGATGTTGGTGACATTAGCCTTGGTATTTAGAAGTTTTGGAGTATCAGTGATTGGCTGTGAGGTAAGGGCGGCGCTGAGCTGTCCCCCCGTTTCGTGTCCCAAAAAGGGAAAGTGGTAAGCAATCCTGCCAGCGGGATGGTTTCTGTGGAATGCTGACCCCACTCTGTTTTGGTTAAATGTTCGTCGTAAGAAGACATTACCCCAAAATAGGTAATCAGTGAATGCTTACATACAAGGAAAATTTTTTTTGAAGCCTCATTCTGCTTGAACTTGTTTTTTTTATGAAAAGACGATTTTTAAAGATTGAGTTTTCAGGTATTCAATTGTTTTGCCAATATTTTCACAAAGTGCAGACAAATAAAATGATAAACTACATTTTTTATTAAGAACTGTTTCAGTTGTTGTATTGAAGGATAATTCTGATATGTCCCAAAGAAGTACAGAGAATTTACGGTAAATGATAGATCATTCAGCCTCACAGAGCAGAGGATGTGAGATGCGCGAGAGACATCTGGCGGTTTAGCTTCGAAAACTCCCCATTGACGTCACAACATGGCGCCGGTCGTTTTGGGGCGCACAAATTTTCCTCCACTTAAAATGGCTGTATCATCAAAAATACTGCTCACATCGAAAATTCAGCATCACTGCCCTACTATATGAGTCTTGAAGATTTCCAATCTATCGTTACCTCAAGTAGAGTAAATGGGTCCATTTCATTAGCTTTCCATTGATATATTTCGTTATCTGATAAATGAATTAGAACCATGCATGAATTAGCGTTAACTAAATAAATAACATCATGAAATCGGGTAATTTTTCCCGATTGATGAGGTTATTTATTTAGTTAACGCTAATTTATGCATGCTGCTAATTCATTTATCAGATAACGAAATATATTCGAGCAAAATATTAAATGGGAGCTGGCGCTGGTGAATATTAAGTTCATGCATATTTCTTGAGAGTCTCATAATGGCCTTTCTTTAGTGTGTTTTACGGTTTTTTATTTAATAATATTATAGAACAAGCATTTCCGAAGATAACAGTATATCTTTTATACTGATAAACATATATTTGGTAGGGGAAAATTACCATAAAGGCCGGTTCCCATCAGCCCGCTTGTACGGCCGTCTTACAACAACACCGCTCAACAATGACGTCACCATCATCACCGCTTGAGTGGTATTTGTGGTAACTGGGCACAGTTGGCAACTCCGCTCGAGCGGACACCGCCAAGCGGGAGAGATGACTTGAATTTAAAGCCCGGTTCCCACCTTCCCGCTTGTACGGCCGCCATACAACAATAATGACGTCACCATCATCACCGCTTGAGTGGTATTTGTGGTAACTGGGCACAGTTGGCAACTCCGCCCGAGCGGACACCGCCGAGCGGGAGAGATGACTTGAATTTAAAGCCCGGTTCCCACCTTCCCGCTTGTACGGCCGCCATACAACAACAAAGACGTCACAATGACGTCACAACAAAGTCTACCACACCGCCGTACCGCTGTATGGCCGCCGTACAAAGTTAAATTCAAGTCATCTCTCCCGCTCGGCGGTGTCCGCTCGAGCAGAGTTGCCAACTGTGCCCAGTTACCACAAATACCACTCAAGCGGTGATGATGGTGACGTCATTGTTGAGCGGTGTTGTTGTAAGACGCCGTACAAGCGGGCTGATGGAACCGGCCTTAAAGCCCGGTTCCCACCTTCCGCTTGTACGGCCGCCATACAACAACACAAGACGTCACAATGACGTCACAACAAGTCTACCACACCGCCGTACCGCTGTACGGCCGCCGTACAAAGTTAAATTCAAGTCATCTCTCCCGCTCGGCGGTGTCCGCTCGAGCGGAGTTGCCAACTGTACCAGTTACCACAAATACCACTCAAGCGGTGATGGATGGTGACGTCATTGTTGAGCGTGTTGTTGTAAAGCCCGGTTCCCACCTTCCCGCTTGTACGGCCGCCGTACAACAACAAAGACGTCACAATGACGTCACAACAAAGTCTACCGCACCGCCGTACCAATGTACGGCCGCCGTACAAAGTTAAATTCAAGTCATCTCTCCCGCTCGGCAGTGTCCGCTCGAGCGGAGTTGCCAACTGTGCCCAGTTACCACAAATACCACTCAAGCGGTGATGATGGTGACGTCATTGTTGTTGTATGGCGGCCGTACAAGCGGGAAGGTGGGAACCGGGCTTAAGACGGCCGTACACGCGGGCTGATGGGAACCGGCCTTAACTTTGTACGGCGGCCGTACAGCGGTACGGCGGTGCGGTAGACTTTGTTGTGACGTCATTGTGACGTCTTTGTTGTTGTACGGCGGCCGTACAAGCGGGAAGGTGGGAACCGGGCTTAACTTTGTACGGCGGCCGTACAGCGGTACGGCGGTGCGGTAGACTTTGTTGTGACGTCATTGTGACGTCTTTGTTGTTGTATGGCGGCCGTACAAGCGGGAAGGTGGGAACCGGTGTCGTGTGGGCAAGTGTCTGTTTTAAGCCCGGTTCCCACCTTCCCGCTTGTACGGCCGCCATACAACAACAATGACGTCACCATCATCATCGCCTGAGTGGTATTTGTGGTAAATGGGCACAGTTGGCAACTCTGCTCGAGCGGACACCGCCGAGCGGGAGAGATGACTTGAATTTAACTTTGTACGGCAGCCGTACAGCAGTACGGCGGTGCGGTAGACTTTGTTGTGACGTCATTGTGACGTCTTTGTTGTTGTACGGCGGCCGTACAAACGGGATGGTGGGAATCGGCCTTAAGGCCGGTTCCCATCAGCCCGCTTGTACGGCCGTCTTACAACAACACCGCTCAACAATGACGTCACCATCATCACCGCTTGAGTGGTATTTGTGGTAACTGGGCACACTTGGCAACTCCGCTCGAGCGGACACCGCCGAGCGGGAGAGATGACTTGAATTTAACTTTGTACGGCGGCCGTACAGCGGTACGGCGGTGCGGTAGACTTTGTTGTGACGTCATTGTGACGTCTTTGTTGTTGTACGGCGGCCGTACAAGCGGGAAGTTGGGAACCGGGCTTTATGAGGGAAATGTCTGTTTACTAACAAAAGGCAAAGAAAACGGGAGTTGAGGGGAGTAATTACTAACTTTGACTTGATCAACAAAGGCATGTCCAGGCGGCATATTCTCCACGCGCTCTCCCTTTTCGGCAGACCGCTAGGTTAGGTAAGGTTAGAAAAACCTTAAGTTAGGTTAGGTTAAATTAGGTTAGGTTTAGGTTTACTTTAATTATAGTAACTGTGTGGGAATCACAATGAGGTTATTTTCATGAAAATCCTGTCAAAATTAATAGTTATTCGCCTCAACTCCCGTTTTCTTTGCCTTTGTTAGTAAACAGAAATTCCCTCATAAACAGACACTTGCCCACACGACACCGGGCCATGATGAGGTTATTTATTTAGTCAACGCTAATTTATACATGGTACTAATTCATTTATCAGAAAACGAAATATATTAGTAAATAAATAACCTCATCAATCGGGAAAATTACCCGATTGATGATTTTATTTATTTATTTAACGCTAATTTATGCATGGTTCTAATTAATTTATCAGATAACCAAATATAGCAATGGAAAGCTAATAAAATTGCGCTTCTATTGATACCCTACATGATAAAAGTTGACTCGCAAAGTTTTAAATGGCGAAGAGTTAAGTGAATAGTAAGTTCATGCATATTTCTTCATAGTCTCGTAATGGCATTTCTGTAGCGTGTTTTACTGTTTTTTATTTGATAATATTATAGAACAAACATTTACGAAGATTACAATATATCATATATACTGATAAACCAGTCTATATGATAGTCCATAGACCACTATATCTCTTTGTCGGGCGCCCCGCAGGCCCCTATGCAGCCCCGCAATTTAAAACATTGTCTCGTGCGCAGTCCAGGTATATAGTGGTCTATGGCTTCACGTATCTTTGAGCTTGGCGGACACTGACACCCGTCTGCTCTTTGAGAAAGCCCTTGTAGACTTGTGCTACATATAGAGTGTCGATCCAGCCTCGTGGAGAAATGTGATGGCTGCGATGCCATCCCTTGACAGTGTTGTAGCGAACAATTGTCCAGTAAAACAGCTGAAAAACAAATTATAATTGCAAGACAAAATAAAAGGCCTCTTCCATTTGTGCCCAAGTTGCATGAACCAGTTCTTTCAGTTCAGGGTTGGGTTCTGGGTTCAGGGTTGGGTTCGCGTGTCACAAATGGAACGCAAAAACCCCGTTTTTTGTTTACAAACATACTCAACTGGCGAGGCAATTTAAAGTAATCGTCCAGACCATTTCATCATTCCTGATTTAATGCAATCAAATCATAGCCATTAACGAGTATATCAACAATACGTCGTCACTTTTTGTATCCAGTCAGCCGTTTTTAAATAATCCGCAATCAAAATCTGCAAATTCCCCGAGTTTTCAAAACACACTCAAGGTTTGCAGACGCTCATGCTCAGGCTCGGTGACGCAGCATCAGGGAGGCTCATCTTCCCGCGCTTGATCAGAGAGGTACGTAAACACAGAGATAAATATAGTAGTACTACTTGAAGATATTTGGGTGTTTCTGATAGATTTGTTTTGCTATATGCCACATGCATGCATCCTTTATGGGTGCAGCAAGACAGCTGTGCCTTTCGAGAAAAGTTTGCACACGGAAAGGAGTGGCGTGTGTAGGAGTGGAGTGGCGGAGTGGCGTGTGGTGATTCACGCCTATAGTGTGTTTGGGCGAACAGTTGTGTTGAGAAACGGTGTGTAGTGAGGGTAGCGATGGACCACCACGACTGTGAGGCTTTGCCTCTTAACAAGACCAAGTAAACCAAGTAAACCAGTTGTGGAGTGGGCGTGGGCGTGCCCTGTGGTGGTGTGGCTGTCACACCCTTTCTGCCTTCCCGCCCGCATATTTTCCAACTCTTTGCTGTAGTTAATGCTAGTATGTGGTTTCCGAGGAATTACGTTTGACTGTAGCTCCAAAACTAACCATAGGATTTTCTCGAAAGTACCTTCATTGTGATTCCCACACACACATGGTTTAACCTTATTTACCAATCCATGTTTTGGAGAAGTGCCAGGTCCTCCTGCTGAACCTCAGGCTCTGCTAACACCTGTTCATCCACCTCGTACTCGGGCTCAAACATATAGGATCCCATGACATCTGAGGTTCGTTTCCTCATAGTATACGCGACCAGCGTCATTTCTTTCGGTGTAAGATTGAGCATCGTACTCTAAAACTGTCACAGCGACAGATTCACTGTCTGAACGAATATCCAATCGCCATCATAACATTTGCCGACAGTTTCAAAAGAGTGTCTGCGGCGCCCTGTTCTGACTCATCAAAAACATTTCGTAGCCTTGAGGAAGATTTTTTTTTCGGCGCTTTTTACAAAATCGTGTTTTTACGGAAATATGCCTGGGAAAATCAATTATTTTTGGTGGATTAGGTGTTTTGAATGCACATTTCAATATAATTCCAAAAAAAATTGGTCTGACGACTACTTTAAGAAGAGAGAGAGAGAGAGAGAGAGGAGAGAAGAAGAGGAGAGAAGAGAGAGGGGAAGAGAAAGAGAGAGAGAGAGAGAGAGATAAAATTAAGAGAGAATAAAGAGAAGAGAAACAACGAGAGAGAGAGAGAGATAACGAGAGAGAGAGAGAGAATAACGAGAGAAGGGAGAAAAATACAAGAGAGAGATAACGAGAGAGAGATAACAAGAGAGAGAGAGATAACGAAGAGAGAGAGAAGAGAGAGAAAAGAAGAGAAGAAGAGATAAAAAGGAATAACGAAGAATAGAGTTTATAACGAGAAGATAAACAGAGAGAGATAACAAGAGAAGAGAGAGAGAGATTAACAGAGAGAGAAAAGATAACGAGATTTTAAATCAGCTAAGCTGCTATGTGAAGGATCATATCAAGTTTAAGATCGCGAGAACGCATGGCCCCACACCATAGGCGAATTTGGGTGCGAAAAAAGCCGAAAGAACCCTTCTTACGGCTTCTTGGCGTCTTCTCGTTTCGTGCCTCCCCAAAGAACGGCTGACATGGTGTTCGAGCTCCCCGTCGGCGCTCACAGCTGAAAACTGTAAACAAAACCAAGCCAATGAAATATGTACCGTCAATAAACCATTAATAAGTAGAAAACTGACTGACGATATTGTGAATGGATCACAACACATATCCTTACTTTAAAATGTCTTTTTGCTCCATAACAAGGACTATTAATAGGGCAAAGAAAGAGGGGCACCTAAGGACTTTATATGGGGCGGTGGTCAGCTCCACTTAGTGACTTATTTTTTTATTAACTGCTGCCCCTGATGGCAAGGGTCAGGTATAATGAGGAATTTCATTAACTGGCAATCATCTGCCGCCGTGCCGGATTTTCCCTTTGGGGGTTGGGCTGATTTATATTTTGCTTGAAGATAGGGGGCTGTTTTTCATTCTTGGCTAATTTATTGGCATTAAATTAATCTCTCTTCTCTCTCTCAGCTTAATGAATTACTGTATGGGTATTGGGACTCAACAAATACTTTTCTCACTTTATTTTAGCGTTTTAAACTGCAAAATATTGCAGCTAAATAGTTTATTGGAGGAGCAGATAGAAGGATCACGTTATTCCTATCATAAAAGAGTTAAAGTGGTTAACAATTAAAGACAGTATTTTTTATGAAAAATGTTTCGCTGTTTATAAGGCTGTCAGGTTGTTCGGAGTGGTATTTTAGTTTTCCATTTTTCAGGGAAAATACGGGCCAGTAACAAGGCAGCAAAAAAGACCTTATGTGCCAAGACAGAACAGACTGGGGGCCAAGACCCATCACTTTTACAAAGGCCTTAAACTATGAAACAATTTTGCCTTCATGCATCATTAATTATGGAATCACACTTTTAAGTCTTGACTTATAATTTATTTTTAAATTTGGGACCAAGTGAACTAAAATTTTGTTTCCCCATATCAAATAGCAGTTGCATATGTAGTAGTATTTTAAGATATTTGAAGGACTTTAGTTTTTTGTTTAATGTTATAATTTTTTTCCCTTTTTAATGTTCGTTTGACTTCCTTTTATGTATTTTTTAATTTGCGTGACTTTCAGAAAAGTTTCATTTTAGTTATATTGCATAAACTTGGTGTGTAAGTTTGATATAAAACCATGTTTCATGAAAAAGATATTATTTTTTATTTACTCCCCTCTCAGGTCTCTCCTTCATCTTCGACGAAACACTTCATAAAAACCGCACTAATACCTGAAAACTAGCTGTGTTACTATTGCAGATTAAACCCTTGCCATGAAAGGAAAATAGAGACAGACAGCATTATGAGTGTTATGTTCATACATGACAATAGTCAGTATATTTCACCCTAAAATTTAAACCGATATTGCCCCCTTTATAGATAAACAGGCTAAATATAAAAGGGAAAATGCAAATATATAAAAAGAAATGTTGTTGTGTGTACCTTTATAGAAGTTTTATAGGACAAGAAAAAAATTAATAACGGAAGCATAATCCAACTATAACACAAAAAATTTAAAAAAAATTATTTAAACCTCAGATTTTAATGCAAAAAGGCCATTTGTAATATGATTGGTCAGATAATTGCAACAAATAGCTAGTAAATACGATTAACATTCATATAAACAAATAACAATTTCTCATACTAGTTTCATAAATTTTGTATTTCCTAGCAGAAACACTCTTGACCCAAAACCCAATCCTATTTAAATGTCCCAACCGAACGTATTGTATATACACTGATGCTCCTGTAGTACTTTTTCAAAGTTAGTGATACACACAACCTCGCTTTAACGGACCTTTATTATAACAAATATCGGCTCAATACTTTTTTGCCATCCGGTATTGCGTGCTTTTACCGAATAAGTTCAGTATCGTTGTACATTTTGGGATTGTTTTTAATTGCCCTGTATTCGTGTAGTATTGTGATGGCTGCATGTATGTAAGTATCGAACCCTTTTGTCAGATGTAACTGACAAAGTCACGATACACGGAATTAGTCGGAAATAGGGAACTTTCACCTAATATAAACGACCACAATTTGTTATTGCGAAAAGTTCGGATCCCTCGGATAATTATAACCTCGCATCCTTCCCCCAATTTGTTCGTCAAAGCGAGAGTACATCATTTACACCATTAATTATATGTCAACATAAAAATCAGGTACACCAAAAAAAAAAAAAGCCATTAATCCTTCTTTCATAAAACATACTAATTTAACCAAAAATACAGAAATACACCATATATATATATATATATATATTATATAATATATATGTATTATATATATATATATATATATTATATATATATATATATATATAATATTAATATATTTTATATATATATATAATATATTGGTAAATCTTAAAAACAAGGGCTCCACCCCCTATCTTTTTTCTTTTTATAGCCAACAAGCTTGGGGACATGGTGGAAAACCCGGGGTTTTTGGGTGGGGGAGCACAAACATTAGGGAAATATGGCCCCACAAAAAAAAATCCATAAACTAGGAAAATTTCCCTAGTTCATAGACTTTATCGGGGCCATATTTCCCTTATTGTGTCTCCCCACCCAAAAACCCCCCGGGTTTTCCCCCATGTCCCCAAGCTTGTTGTCTATAAGAAGAAAAAGAAGATAGGAGGTGAGCCTTTATTCTAAAGATGACAAAACTCTACAGACCTAACCTAGCACCCCCCCTCGAGCCCATCGGGCTGTGCACTAACCTAACCTAACCTGACCTGACCTAAAACCCAAAATAACCCTACTGGACTTAGTTTTCTCAAGAACCTGAAATTTAATATCGGCCATTTTAGGCAAAGTAAGGATCGGCACTCATTAAAATCTAAACAGATGTGTTAAGGACGTAAGTATAACACATAGAGCCAACATTGGGGGCAGCTTACCGTGGAGCCCTTGTTCTTAAGATTTTCCCTCAACGCAATTTCTAGTCATTTCCACAATACCTATCAGCACCCTCTACCTACACATTTAAAATTGTTCATGTCCGTCAAACAGTAATGTAATGCATACTTAAGATATCTTGCAATGTTTTGTGGTGGAATTCGGATGATGGTGAAGGTTTATGGTACTCTCGTCTCCGTCGGCGAGAGTTCCAACATTTTCACGTTCTCAACAAGTGTGAGAGATCTCTAAGAACCAAAATTGGAGCATAAGAATCAGCGAAAACGTTTCCGGTTGCTTTTGATAGCATAATTAGTAAAATTAGAAAAACAAAGTCTTGTGTTAATGTTAAAGGGCTCGAGAAAGTTATTTCACCAGACGACGTTCTCCTATCACCATGTCATTCCTTTTAGCTCTATTAGTGTGGTCCGAAAGTTAAACCGTGCTACTAAATGTACAAATCAGGCTAATTTGTGCCATATTATCAGCGAAATTCAGCAAAAACTACTACGTAGCAGCTAGGCCCTATCGTCAGCCTGATAAGACATGATCATTCTTTCACCAGTTTTAAAGTTGTCCTGTCGTGTCATTAACCTTGTATATTCTTGTTCGTGGTCTTAAGTGTGTCCATGCTTCTGAATGACATCTATGTGTTTACTTGTTTTCCTTTATCTGTAATTACAGTATTTCTACGACGATACTCACTGTGTCAGAATCTCTGCCCCCCGCCATATTTGTTATTATCTTGACGTCACGGCAAACAAGCGGGAAGAAGCCGTTGGTAAGCGAGCCCTGGCTCTCGCTTCTTATGGCTTTACGGCTTGACCAGCTGGGCCAATCCCCTAAGAAGCCGGCTTCCCTTTAAAAGTGCCTCGCCATAACAGAAAACGCAAGCTGCAAGAAGCCGGCTTCTTAAAGGCTTTTTCACCAAAATTCGCCTCCATGTATGCCTTTTTATGCCGTCTGAAAATCCTCTCCCAACTCCCTGCATGCGGAAAACCCTTCACGATAAGAGAAATAGGGCCCAAGGGGGACCCTTGTTTGTTATGAACTGAAAACTCTACCCAAGGGTACCCATCTCTCAATGTGGGGTAGAGAAAGTTTACGGGTTTTGCTGAGTCCACTACGCGCTTTGCCTCTGACCCAGGTTTTTCGTGCGGCCAAATGGAACGCCTGAATTCTTGGGTTCCGTGAAAATGGTCTTGAAATGTCGCAAATGGAAGAGGCCTAAAGTAATTGCAAGTCGCGCATTAGCAATTTACGCTGGGGAGGTTTATGGGGGAGGACATCAGCTGGTGGGAAAATTTAAATAGGCAAAAAAGCCATTAGCCAAAGGGAAGACTTGAGAAGATTGTTAACTTAAAGTTGAAGAGGACCCCATGAAGCGGTTTTTAAGCGTCAAAGGTCACAAGAAGAAGAAGAGAAAAAAAAAAATTATAAAAAATAAAGAAAAGATGAATGATGTGATGATGATGATGGAAAAAATAAAATAAAAGATGACTACTGGCAACTGTATCTTGGAACTGGATGTAAACCAAGGTGAGTGTGTTTATTTTGACACCGTCGTCTCGTGTATTTTGTCTCAGTCTTGGAATACGTGGCGCTCTGGTGGGTAATTACTACCTGCATAACACACACAGAGTAGTGGACTGTGGAATATAGTGTTCAGGCAGTGGAGGTAAAGGTAGGTAGTGAGTTTTGACGATTTTGGTGACTACTGACTACCCGTGATGTGAGACGTAGTGTTCGTAGCCTTGATTAACTCACACTCACGGCTACACAACACAAAATATCGCCATCTGAAAAAGCACCAATTTTAGACCGGGATAAACTAGTCATTTGAATAAAGCACCAATTTTAGACCAAGAAAACTAGTCAGTGTCTCAGAAAATGACCACCCCGTCTCTTCCATTTTTACCCCCTCTCTCCTTGAGCATATTTATAGGCTTGATTCAATGGTAATATTGGGGATACAAGGCAATACAAGTGTGATCCGCAGCAGCCTTATGAGTACAACAGCTGCCTGGGCTGTACGTGGCCCTGACATCCTTGGCCTGTCTGGAGAATGGTGCCTCTTTTCTGGAGTGGCAAAAAGATTTGGCCCGTATCTTTGAGCGCCGAGGCTAGAGATACGGGTCTTATTTTACACTACGGCCGAAATTCCCTACACAATTGGGAGTGTGGGTTTTCTGTTTACCTTATTGGATTCTGGGAAACATTCTCTATGAGCTTCCGTCGCAAGTCATTATTTTTGGAGATAATGACAGTTGTTTATAGGGAGGCGAGAGACAAGTGTTTACGTCCGCCACACTCTTCTTCCCTTTCTTGTGACCTGTATCGCATCTGTTCTTCCCTTGCCGCGGACACTTTATTTAATGCAGATTTGGCTTTGTTAGGAGGTTAAAGCATGGGAATAGGCTAGGTTAGGTTAGATTGGCGAGTCTAAAGGGGGTTAGGTTAGTTTAATTTTCATATCTCATATACACTCCTTCCTATTTAAAAACGTCTTATATCTCCGAAGTAGTGATTTGCGACGGAATTTAATAGAGAGAATGTTTCTTAGAATCTATTAAGGTGGGAACAGAAACTACACTCCCAATTGTGTAGGGAATTTCGGTCCTAGTGTAAAAATTTACCGAGATACGGGGGGCCTTACCCCTTATTGCCGTGGCGTGGCTAGAGAGACGGCGGGCCTTACCCTTTTTGCCGTGGTATGGCTAGAGATTTCGGCGGCCTTACCCTTATTGCCGTGACGTAGCTAGAGATACGTACGGCGGCCTTACCCTTATTGCCGTTTTTGTGGGGTAGATATACGGCGGCCTTACCCTTATTGGGCCCTGGTGTGGCTAGATATACGGTGGCCTTACCCTTATTGCCGTTTTGGGGTGGTAGAGATACGGCGGCCTTACCCTTATTGCCGTGGCGTGGCTAGAGATACGGCGACCTTACCCTTATTGCCGTGGCGTGGCTAGAGATACGGCAGACTTACCTTTTTTGGTACTATTCCAGAAAAATCCACTTGTCTCGCCACGAAGGACACCTAGTATGTGTTATATGAGATGCCTTCTGCACATACAAGACACTGGTGTACTGCTTTTCCGTCGGAAATCACTACAGTTCTAAGATATAATTTCTTAATATATTTTAGCTATGCACCAGCCACTGGCACGTTAGGTTAGGTTAAATTTGTTAATAACTGTGGTTACAGTTAAAAATTATAATAAAAACACCCTGGTCCTATGGCAGGGTGGAACAGCGGGTCCAGGTCGTTTCGGCCGTAAGAATTTAAGCTGTGACGTTCAAACAGGCAAATGGCCGAATCGTCTCATGGCCTAAACAACATACTGCATTATTATAAATTGGTATATGACCTATATAACCAAGCAGCTTCACACCACTGGGTTACAGGCAGTGGATACCGATCCTCCCATTGATGAAACTGCACCCTCTCTTGACGAAATCTGAGAGGCTGTAGCAAAGTTGAGGGGTGGAAAGGCAGCTGGTGTTTGTAATATCAGTGCAGAGCTCCTCAAAGCTGGAGGTGAGGCCATGATCTGCGTGTTTGCATGCTGTCCTGACTGCCGTGTGGCAATCAGGTACCATTCCTCCTGACTGGAAAAAGGGGGCTGGTCGTCCCTATCTGGAAAGGGAAAGGGGACCGTCAGGACTGCAAACAATTACCGCGGTATTACACTGCTCTGTGTGCCAGGCAAGGTGCTTGCCCATCTATTGCTGACACGGATCTGCAATTATCTGCTGAAGGCATCACAGACCTCAGCAGTCTGGGTTCACACCTGGTAAGTCAACAACGGACCGTATCCAAGCGCTTCGTGTCCTGGTGGAACGCCGACATGAGTTTCGACAGGGATGCTTGCAGCCTATGTTGATCTCAAGAAGGCGTTTGACTCAGTGCATCGTGAGTCACTGGGATCTTCTGCGACCGCGTGATTCCTGCAAGGACTGTTGGTTTGATGACTGGTCTGTACTCTGAGACTGAGAGTGCTGTGAAGTGTGGGGGAGGTGTATCCAGCTTTCTTTCCTGTTAATACAGGAGTGAGGCAAGGGTGCGTCCTTGCCCCATCACTTTTCAACACTTGTATGGACTGGGGTATTGGGCAAAGTTGTAGATCAAAGTGATTGTGGAGCATTCCTTGGCAACACCAAGATCACTGATCTTATTTTTGCCGATGTATGCAGCAATCTTTGCTGAGTCGCTGGAGGTCTTGGTGATGGCTCTCGAGGCGCTGCACGAGGAGGCAAAGCCTTTGGGATTTGAGATCTCCTGGCTTAAGACTAAGGTCCTGGTGTTTGGAGGCTTAAAAGATGAAACAATACAGTCGTTCATGAGTGCGGCAAGGACATTGAGATCTTGGAAAGTTTTACGTACCTTGGTAGCGCAGTCCATAATGACGACGGGTCATGTCAAGAAGCCTTACTGCGGATTAGCATAGTCCATGGTGTTATGGACTCGCTCAGCACAAGTATTGGCGTTGTCGGTACCTGTGCAGGAGGGACAAAGATCCGGATCTTTAAGTCGCTTGTGACCCCTGTCTCACTCTATGGTTGTGAGACATGGACACAAAATAGCGACTTGAAGAGACTAATCGATGCCTTTGGTAATAAGTGTCTTCGCAGAATCATGGGTATTGCTGGGATGATACGTGTCAAATCAGCGATTCACCGTGAGACTGAATCGAGGCCTATTACCTGCATAGTCCGTCAGCGCCAACTTCGGCCATATGGCATGTGGCACGCTACCCTGAAACCGATCCTTCCCATCGGGTTGTATCGTAAGAGACAATCCGGCGTGGAGGAGGCCAAGGGGCGCCCACAAGTCTGTGGCTGGGGCAAGTTGAATTTCTTGTCGTGAGCTATTTGGTATGGGATAGGACCCTGAAAAGGGACTCGCGCGTGGTGACCCCGGGAGTGGCGTGGGTAGGGTGGGCGAGGCGATGGGGCCCCCCGGCGTATGCCCCCAATGTTTGATTGATATATAATCAAACTTCATCAAGATCACACTGCTGATCACACTTCATCAAGATCACACTTTTGCAGCTATTGCCTACTATTATTTCGGAAAAATTAGACCTTGATGAATGAATTGTGTGTTGTAACGTAAGGCTGTGTGATGTGATAGGTGGCGGGGGAGATGACCTGTAGATTAGGGTGCCAATAAAATAAAAAGTTTGAATTTTTTTCTACTTTGGGTGTAATGGTGCATCTATGCAAGAAACCATCGTATGCAAAGTTTGACCTCAATCGGTTGATATTTAGGGGTGGCGGATTACAACTTTGTTATTTACCCTTATGCACTGGCCTTTTAAAGGGAAAGGGGATGTCATCTCTTGAAAGCGGACAAGCCAGACCGGACACCCCTTTCCCCAGCAGGGTGCTGGTCCCCTCTTGGTGAGTATTAGCCCCTCGGTGAGGGGGGTATCTGGGGAGCCACCCCACTCATTGTGGCCGGCTTGGCCGGGGAAGGGAAGCCTTCGAGGTCCCGGGCTGTTGATGGCGATGGGCCTCCACAACTTGGAGGAGGAACTGGTGCTGTTCCTCGTCTTTGGTCAGCCGGAGGTTGAAGGACTGGATGAGCGCCACTCCTCGCTCGGCTGTGTCGTTGACGACGTGAAGTCCCTCGATTCGGCGGCAGTCCTCGACGTACGATTCCTCTTCCTGCCACTTCCGAGGGTTGGCGGACAGGGAAGTCGGTCTTGATCCCAAGAGCTTCGAAGATGCGGAGGGAAATTTTTTCGTGGCGAAGGGGGGCAGTGTTGCCGCAGGAACTTATGATGATGGGAGGTTTATTCGCTTGGCGGGTTCCTCGGCTCCTTCATCGTAGAGAATGGCCTGTACAATTGCTTGTTTGTCGGAGACAGGGAGACGTGAGTTGAACAGTGACAGGCCAATGAGATCTTCGCTCAAGTACCAGAAATGGCGGCTCAGAGTGGCAAAGCAGGCCTTCCGAATACTTTCGTCGTGGTACTGAAGGATGTCCTTAGCGAATCCAAGATCGTTGGCGGGAGCGTAGGATGGAACCGTCGATTCGAACCATCGCAGGACTTTAGATCTCTGTTGCGAACGATGAGAACCGCTGGAGGGCTGACATTTCCGAGGTGTGATGATCCAGTCAGCTGCTCCCGAAACAAGATCATCTTCAGAGCGTAAATGATACGCGCCATCCAACGCGCTAGATGAACGCTCCGGGGCTACGGATCGAGGTCTTCGGAAGAGCGCCCCCGGAGGAAAAGGATGCTCAGCTCAGCGAGTTCCTTATAGTCGCCCACGGGGCTGTTTTGTCTGAAGCAGCGTTTCAAACCTTGAATGAGATCGTCCTTCTTGGAGACCAGAGTCTCCGGCAGATCTTCGTTGGTGGGGGTTTTATTGCTGACTGGTTGATGTAAGACCAGCAGTCCTTGAAGTGAGAGAAGAGGGTTTGATCTCAGGACCAGAAGATGACCCCAAACACTAGAAAAGGCCTTCTCAAGGACAAGTTCGTGGACGTGATGACGGCAAGCAAGTGAAACGAGGGGTCGGCCGATCTTCTGTTGCAAGATGGTGCATGCACTATTGATGGCCCCCAGTGTGGCACTGGTTGTGTCGAAGCACATCGCCACGACTCGTTCCTGGACCCCCCAGTCTTCTAGAGCCTCGAACACAGCTGTAAGCGGCGGCATCACCAGTTCCGGAGTGCAGTTTCGGGACTCCTAGGAGCTTCTCCACTCCTTCTCCTGTGACGAGGATGGCGGGGTCTTTCGGCGCGAGTGCCATCGTTCCTTTAGAAAGGATCTTCCGTCCCAATGAACGGTAAGAGGGGTAAGAGGACTGAAAGTCTCTTGATGTCCTTCGCCAAAGTGGACCTGTACTTCGCTCTTGCCTGTCGAATGGACTCGGGAATTCAGCACAAGCTCTGTGGATCGTGGCCCAAGGGTTACTTGCCGGGAGCCGCCACAATTTGAAGGGCTTTTTGGGGGCTACTGACCCCAGTTCTGTCAAGGCTCCGACGAGATCAGGGGATTTTGAACCCGGGCTTCTGCCCCGTGTCCTCAATCGCTTGTGGAGAAGCGACCCCGGCGTCGGAAGAAGAAGCGATGTGTTGGCAGCATGGCTGGACTTGATGAACTCAGACGATGACGACCTCCAGCTCCACCATCTCTTCTTCCCTTTTGGGTTTTGTTGAACGGGCTAGTGAGAGAGAGCTTTCAGTCGGCAAACCGATTTTTCAGCTTCTTGTCCAGACCAGCCATTCGAACCCCGCCTCCCCTTTTTCCCGCTGGGCAAGAAGGAATTCCTTTGTCTTCAAGGATGGTCATCAGAGTGAGGGTGTCGGACGTGGGCGAGTCCAAAAGGTCTGGGAGACTTCTTGGAAGGGCTTCTGTTTTTCGGGGGCCCTGATCCAGAGTTATTCTTGCTTTTTTTCTCAGGATCTTTCCCCTTCGCGAAAAGTCCAGTAAATTTCCTCAAAGCTAGTTTCGGGGATGGTGGGGGATTCTAGCTGGTCCAGAAGTCGGGGGACCTCTTTGCAGCTCAGCTGCACTCTGCTGCACCGTCTTCTTCTTCCCTTTTGGCGAAAAAATCGTCGTAAACCGTCTCCACGGCTGGGAAGTTGCTCCTGTGATAGTAGGAAAACTACCAAGAAGCCAAACTTCAGTTTGCTTTCTGTGTTATGACCTAGGGCGAAAAGAGGAAATGTTCAAGATCGATCGCCACTTAAATATCAACTGATTAGCCTAAACTTTGCACACGACCGTTTCTAAGACAAGCAGAATAAACCCAAAAAGTACGTGAAAAAAATATTGACTTTGAAAAATTTTCCCCTATGCGCTATTAGCACCCACTGGTAGATGTGTTAAAACCAGTGGTGATGTGGTGTATGATTGTGTACCTGTGTGGTGTGACACTAATTGTGGTGATGTGGCGCATAGTAGTGTTATGTGACGCATAAAGTGTGATGCGATGCATAGTGTATGATGTGGCACATTAATGTATGTGGGCGAAGCTGAATTCATTGAAATATAAAGGGCATTTTGTGATACATTATTTACCTAAGGGTTATCGATAAATTTATCTGAAAATACGATTTATCTGGGACCCCGGGTACGACTATGAGGGCTACAAAAGTCACATCCCTGCACCGGTCCTTCGCCTTAAGGTTCCTGCGGCCTAAAGTTGTGACGGCCAACTGCATCACGCGAAAAGATACGGCTAATAGACCAAACTTGGACAGCCCCGCGGCGGGGGTCCACAGCGGGTTTTAGGCTAGAGGGACGCTCCGCAATGCTCCGCCAAGAGTTATTACTGAAAAAAGTAAGGGGATTTGCGACAGAAATGGTTAAGGAGATTAATTCAAAATTAATCAAAACTCACCGAAAAAATAGTTTGTCCACAAAGTGAGACGGTTGTTTATCTGGAAATTTACCCCTTTTTTTTCCGGGACCAGAGATACGGCAGCAGTTGGTTATAAAAATTCTTGGTCATGCTGAAGATGAACCTGCAGACAGATTTTTTTTTATTACATGTATTTTAAACTATTCCACAAAGATTATCTTATACGGTACCTGGAACTCTCGCTTATCAGATTATCATCGCCGTCAGCGAGTGTTCCAATTTTTTATGTTGGCATATGTTTCAATTTTTGGCGACAGTTTTCCCGTTCTTGATCTTGATATTAAAAGTTCCCAATATATACATTTAATCAGCTTTTACCGTGTTTCTGCACTCAGGGATTAGATACCTGCAATAACTTGATCAGCTAGGTTATGTAACCAATTTTCCGGGTTAGTTTTGTGAACTAGCGAGGGGGTCCAGGTAAGTCAGGTTACGTAACCAATGTCCATGTATTATATTTAACTGCAGTTATACAATGTTTAGGATAAGCAAAGAATGTGGTGTCCAATAATGAAATGCCCTTTATTTTTCCTTTTCATCTTTGCAAGTGTAACTGCCGCCCAAAAATTTCCACGTTAGTAAGTGCTCTTGATTGGTTTTTTCGGTGAGAAAACCGATCGGTGACAGTTCCATGAACCATTTATACAAGCAATGGGAATAACCATAATTTTCATCTTACTAGGTTGATGCTGGTTCCCTGCATCAGAAATGTGTAGAAATGATTCCCTTAAAATAATAGGTATAAGTAGGTAAGTGAGGCATTAAGGAGGTGGTGGTAGAGTGGTTAGCACCTGAGAGTGGCGTACTCGGTGTGCCGAGTTCAATCCCCAAGGGGTGCCAGAATCTTTCTTCAATCGTTGAGAGGCCTAAGAACACCCATATGCTGCTCATTACCTCTACCTTCGATTGCGAGTGCATCGGAGGACACAGGGGGGCGGCATGAGCCTCTAATCACAGGCACCACTATAGAAATTCTGCCTGCACCACCACGGGCAAGGGCGAACCATCACAGCCCTCAAGTGAACCTCCAGGGCCTACCATCCCACCCAAGGAGGTCACTGCCTACCACGTGCTATAGGCTGAAATGTAAAAAAAAAAAAAAAAATATATATATATTTTTAAATTTATTTATTTATTATTATTTATTTTTTTACAGCTCAGTCTATAGCGCCCATAGGCAGTGACCTCCAGGGGTGGGATAGTAGGTCCTGGAGAGCCAGAGGTTCACTTGAGGGCTGTGATGGTTGGCCCTTGCCCGTGGTATTTCGTGGTATTGGCGCAGGCAAGATTTTTAAAGTGACGCCTGTGATTAGAGCCATCCTCTGGGCCGCCCCCCTGTGTGTCCTCCGATGCACTCACCGTCGAAGGTAGAGTTAATGGGCAGTATGTGGGTGTTCTTAGGCCACCGACGATTTCAGAAAGATTTTGGCACCTGCGGCTTTTGAACTAGGTACACCGAGCACGCCACATCCAGGCGCTAACCACTTGGCCACCGCCCGCCTCCCCTAATATATAGTTTCCCTATCATTAATGGTAGTTGAGATGGAGGAGATATTTGACTATTGAACAAAACCATTTTACGTAGGATGGTATCTGCCAGCTCTCTTCCGAGTCTGCTCGATGGCAGAGAAAACACAGGAATATGAGTGGTTGTTGCCGTCAATTAGGCTTAGCATGAAGTATGCATTGATGGGGCAATGATCTAGAAATGATGTTTAATCTTACAGAATCTGAATATTTCTCAAGAGAGGACAGAGGAAGACACAAGGATGGCAGGTCTGGTGACATCCCTTGCCTAACTCCCAGCTCAGGAGGAAGCAGTAAACATGGTGAGTGTTCTGTATGGTGTAGGAGTTGACGCTTCCTTGCATGGTCATTAAGGTATTCTATAATGCAGACATCTTCTCCATGCCAGTAGGGAAGTGTTTACTAGCTGGTTGGATTGAAAAAGAAAAATGCTAAAGAAATAGCCACATGTACTCACTCCAGATAGATGTTATACAAAAACAATTTAGCTGGCTTGTCTTTCTAAAACCCAGAAACCTCTAGAACAGGGGTTTCCCAAAGTGGTCAATGTTGATCCCCAGCGATAGCTGAGAGCTTTCAGGGGGCAATAAATGCCTTGGTGTGTGTAAAAAGGGACTCGATGAATACGAGGCCCCGTGACCTCTAAAGTAATAAAACTACCATTGGATACTATTTCTTTTGTAATATTTATAATATTATTGTACCTATGTATGTTTTTATGATTACTTTCTTACTGGTAGTAGCAGAGTGGGTAGTAGTATGGTTGTCAACCATAGCCATTAGCAGGGTGGGGACAATTAGAGAGAACTGCAACTCCGAAATGCCAGTGGTCGCTGGCAGTTTTAACTCACAATTTGGTGAAAAGTTGGTCAACTTGAAAGAAAAAATATGGGCTTATTCCACTGCACTTAAAACACAAAAAGTATAATTTTAAGAACGATTTTCTTCTATATGTGATATTGTATAGAAGCCTGATTCTGTAAAAACATATGTATTTAACCAAATAACCAAGTAGGTTATAGTTGAGGAGGCAAGGTAAATGTTACTCTATGAGTATTATACAGTCAATAACGTATGTTTAGAAGTTATCTATACCTAGGCAGTCATATGTTCCTGTTATTATTGTGTATCAATCAGATAGAAAGCCTGGAAGTGCAATGAGTCGACGCGTGAAGTAGCAATGTTTTGATTCAATCTCCCCGCCACAATCTCCCGCCACCACTCCCCGCCGCGCGTGTCGCCTCCACAATTATAACCTACATTGTCGCAGCAACAAGCCGATTTCGGCATTCTTATTCTTCGTTTTTCCAAGGCATTTCTTATTGTATTTTGACAAGCGTTTGCCAGACGACAGCAGTAACTGTCTTAGAAAAAAAACAGTGTGAAACACCCCAAAATTTTACATGCCAACAATATACATGTAAAAAATATATTAAGCTTTGCTACTCGAGGCGAGTAATTTGCATTAAATGCTATCTTAGAAACGTTCATTGTAATGCATGTCATGCATACACTTACTAGACAAAACAGAAGAACGTATTTTTAGTATTCAGATGCTGTGCATCAATATTATCGACGAAATTGATTTATGCAAAATATTAGTCGCGGAGGGGAAAACACAGTAGACCAACCTTTGAGTTAAAACTGCCAGCGACCACTGGATTTCTCGAGTTTCAGTATCTCCAATTGAGTGAGTTTGTGAGAGGCAAAACTTACTTTTCACCACCAGACCACACACTTCCACAAGATGAAGTTTTACTTTGAAAATAAAAAATATTAGTAGCACTGTATTTGTTTGTTGTTGTTATTAATATGTATCGTAATAAAGCTTGGGGGTTAATAATGAACAGAATTCCAGAAGGGGGCCGATAGACTGAAAAAGTTTGGGGACCCAACCTCTAGATTTTCATTTACAGCATTCGAATCTATGA
>JACEEZ010007837.1:0-52388 GCA_016584305.1 Chionoecetes opilio | reverse complement strand
CTAGTTTGTGAGCATAAAGTGTGATGCGATGCATAGTAGTATGATGCTGGCACATTAATGTTATGTGGTGCGAAGCCTGAATTCATTGAAATATAAGTCATTTAGTGAACACATTATTTTACCTAAGGTTATACGATAAAATTTATCTGAAAATACGATTTATCCTGGTGACTCGGTACGACTATGAGGGCTACAAAAGTTCACATCCTGCACCGGTCCCTTCGGCCTTAAGGTTCCTGCGGCCTAAAGTTGTGACGGCCTAACTGCATCACAGCCGAAAAAGATACGGCCTAATAGACCCAAACTTGGGACAGCACGCGGCGGGGGTCCACAGCGGGTGTAGGACTAGAGGTACGCTCCGCCATGCTCCGCCAAGGTATGTTATTACTGAAAAAAGTAAGGATTTGCGACAGAATGGTTAGCAGATTAATTCAAAATACATCAAAACTCACCTGAAAAATAGTTTTGTCCACCAAAGTGAGACGGTTGTTTATCTGGAAATTTACCCTTTTTTTCCGGGACCAGAGATACGGCAGCAGTGGTTTATAAAAATTCCTTGGTCATGCTGAAGATGAACCTGCAGACAGATTTTTTTTTTATTACATGTATTTCAAACTATTCCACAAAGATTATCTATATCGGTACCTGGAACTCTCGCCTTATCAGAATTATCATCGCCGTCAGCGAGTGTTTCCAATTTTTCATGTTGGCATATGTTTCAATTTTTGGCGACAGTTCCAGTTCTTGATCTTGATATTACAGTTCCCAATATATACATTTAATCAGCTTTTTACCGTGTTCTGCACTCAGGGATTAGATACCTGCAATAAACTTGATCAGCTAGGTTATGTAACCAATGTTCCGGGTTAGTTTTGTGAACTAGCGAGGGGGTCCAGGTAAGTCAGGTTACGTAACCAATGTCCATGTATTATATTTAACTGCAGTTATACAATGTTTAGGATAAGCAAAGAATGTGGTGTCCAATAATGAAATGCCCTTTATTTTCCTTTTCATCTTTTGCAAGTGTAACTGCCGCCAAAAATTTCACGTTAGTAAGTGCTCTTGATTGGTTTTTTCGGTGAGAAATCCGATCGGTGACAGTTCATGAACCATTTATACAAGCAATGGGAATAACCATAATTTTCATCTTACTAGGTGATGCTGGTTCCCTGCATCAGAAATGTGTGTAGAAATGATTCCCTTAAAATAATAGGTATAAGTAGGTAAGTGAGGCATTAAGGAGGTGGTGGTTAGAGTGGTTAGCACCTGAGAGTGGCGTACTCGGTGTGCCGAGTTCAATCCCCAAGGGGTGCCAGAATCTTTCTTCATCGTTGAGAGGCCTAAGAACACCCATATGCTGCTCATTACCTCTACCTTCGATTGCGAGTGCATCGGAGGACACAGGGGGGCGGCATGAGCCTCTAATCACAGGCACCACTATAGAAATTCTGTCCTGCACCACCACGGGCAAGGGCGAACCATCACAGCCCTCAAGTGAACCTCCAGTGGCCTACCATCCCCCCAAGGAGGTCACTGCCTACACGTGCTATAGGCTGAATGTAAAAAAAAAAAAAATATATATATATATTTTTAAATTTATTTATTTATTATTATTTATTTTTTTACAGCTCAGTCTATAGCGCCCATAGGCAGTGACCCTCCAGGGGTGGGATAGTAGGTCCTGGAGGCCAGAGGTTCACTTGAGGGCTGTGATGGTTGGCCCTTGCCCGTGGTATTTCGTGGTATGGCGCAGGCAAGATTTTTAAAGTGACGCCTGTGATTAGAGCCATCCTCTGGGCCGCCCCCCTGTGTCCTCCGATGCACTCACCGTCGAAGGTAGAGTTAATGGGCAGTATGTGGGTGTTCTTAGGCCACCCGACGATTTCAGAAAGATTTTGGCACCTGGCGCTTTTGAAACTAGGTACACCGAGCACGCCACATCCAGGCGCTAACCACTTGGCCACCGCCCGCCTCCCCTAATATATAGTTTCCCTATCATTAATGGTAGTTGAGATGGAGGAGATATTTGACTATTTGAACAAAACCCATTTTACGTAGGATGGTATCTGCCACTCTCTTCCGAGCTGCTCGATGGCAGAGAAAAACACAGGAATATGAGTGGTTGTTGCCGTCAATTAGGCTTAGCATGAAGTATGCATTGATGGGGCATGATCTGAAATGATGTTTAATCTTACAGAATCTGAATATTTCTCAAGAGAGGACAGAGGAAGACACAAGGAGGCAGGTCTGGTGACATCCCTTGCCTAACTCCCAGCTCAGGAGGAAGCAGTAAACATGGTGAGTGTTCTGTATGGTGTAGGAGTTGACGCTTCCTTGCATGGTCATTAAGGTATTCTATAATGCAGACATCTTCTCCATGCCAGTAGGGAAGTGTTTACTAGCTGGTTGGATTGAAAAAGAAAAATGCTTAAAGAAATAGCCACATGTACTCACTCCAGATAGATGTTATACAAAAACAATTTAGCTGGCTTGTCTTTCTAAAACCCAGAAACCTCTAGAACAGGGGTTCCCAAAGTGGTCAATGTTGATCCCCAGCGATAGCTGAGAGCTTTCAGGGGGCAATAAATGCCTTGGTTGGTGAAAAAGGGACTCGATGAATACGAGGCCCGTGACCTCTAAAGTAATAAAACTACCATTTGGATACTATTTCTTTTGTAATATTTATAATATTATTGTACCTATGTATGTTTTATGATTACTTTCTTACTGGTAGTAGCAGTAGTGGTAGTAGTATGGTTGTCAACCATAGCCATTAGCAGGGTGGGGACAATTAGAGAGAACTGCAACTCCGAAATGCCAGTGGTCGCTGGCAGTTTTAACTCACAATTTGGTGAAAAGTTGGTCAACTTGAAAGAAAAATATGGGCTTATTCCACTGCACTTAAAACACAAAAGTATAATTTTAAGAACGATTTTCTTCTATATGTATATTGTATAGAAGCCTGATTCTGTAAAACATATGTATTTAACCAAATAACCAAGTAGGTTATAGTTGAGGAGGCAAGGTAAATGTTACTCTATGATATTATACAGTCAATAACGTATGTTTAGAAGTTATCTATACCTAGGCAGTCATATGTTCCTGTTATTATTGTGTATCAATCAGATAGAAAGCCTGGAAGTGCAATGAGTCGACGCGTGAAGTAGCAATGTTTTGATTCAATCTCCCCGCCACAATCTCCCCGCCACCACTCCCCGCCGCGGCGTGTCGCCTCCACAATTATAACCTACATTGTCGCAGCAACAAGCCGATTTCGGCATTCTTTATTCTTCGTTTTTCCAAGGCATTTCTTATTGTATTTTGACAAGCGTTTGCCAGACGCAGGCAGTACTGTCTTAGAAAACAGTGTGAACATCGCCCAAATTTTACATGCCACAATATACATGTAAAAAATATATTAAGCTTTGCTACTCGAGGCGAGTAATTTGCATTAAATTGCTATCTTAGAACGTTCCATTGTAATGCATGTCATGCATACACTTACTAGAACAACAGAAGAACGTTCTTTTTTAGTATTCAGATGCGGTGCATCAATATTTATCGCGAAATTGATTTATGAAAAATATTAGTCGCGGAGGGAAAACACAGTAGACCAACCTTTGAGTTAAAACTGCCAGCGACCCACTGGCATTTCTCGAGTTTCAGTTCTCTCCAATTGAGTGAGTTTGTGAGAGGCAAAACTTACCTTTTCACCACAGACCACACACTTCCACAAGGATGAAGTTTTACTTTGAAAATAAAAATATTAGTAGCACTGTATTTTGTTTGTTTGTTTGTTTATTAATATGTAATCGTAATAAAAGCTTGGGGGTTAATAACTGAACAGGAATTCCCAGAAGGGGCCGATAGACTGAAAAGTTTGGGGACCCAATACCTCTAGAATTTTCACTTTACAGCATTTTCACTGTAATACAATACAGTGTCAAAGGGTACTTCATCCGAACATCCGATGCAGAAAGTACATGACATGAGAGAGGTCTTTCAAAGTATGGGCAGGACAATTAGATTCCCTCATATCCATATTTTTTATTTTTGAGAAAAGAACTCAACAAATGATACAGTACTTTAAGATGAGAAAGTTTTGCTAGAATTTTCTCAACTATCTTAATATTTGGAAAGTATCTATCTATCTGGTAAGAAAAATCTAGATATAAGAACAAAAGAAGAACATCAGAAATAAGGAAGCTACAAGAGGCTGTGAGACCTATACGAGGTAGTTCCTGTTACTTAACAACTACCTACATCCACCTCTCTTCCCCATCCATGAATTTATTCAGACTCCTTTTAAAGCTTCCTATTGACTCCACACTGACCACCTGTCTACTGAGTCCATACCAATAATTTACCACCCTATTTGTGAACCAGTTTCTCCCTATTTCCATTTTAAATTACGCTTTTCCAGCTTGAATCCGTTACTCCTTGTTTTACCTGATTACTAGCCGTAAGAACTTTTCCTACATCTCCTTTATTGTATCCCTTTAACCACTTAAAAACTTCTATCAGATCGCCCCTTAATATGATCTAGTTTAGAACATAACTTCAGGACACAGCCCACTGCACATGCCATCCAGTGAGTGCTGAAGCTTTTTTCATCTCTAATCAATCCTAGATGCCAGTGTTAGCCCCTTGAGACCTAGAGCGTAATTTCCATTCTAATTTGGCTACCATTAGACAATTTTTAGTGAGTATAAGCAATATTTTATAAATATGATCTGTTTAGTATCCTTGTCGACTAACTCATTTGGTATATTCAGTTACTTTTCGTAATTTTATGGCTCGACAACATACAATTTTTTTTATAGCAAACGAAAGATCTGGGCGTGAAGGGGTTAAGTGAATAGCGTATGAGCTTAGCTAATCCTCTGAAGGCAAAGTATGCATGTAATGCATAAAATCACCGGAACTGCTAGACTAAGCGGGACGTCCCCTTTGGCCTAGTCGGTTAACGCGCCAGTGGGTGCACAATCTGGTGAAGAGCGTAGGTTCGAACCCTCGCCGGGGCACGGAAAAAGGAAATGATTTATTTCCGAATTATGATTACCAGCCTGAGTCATGTGTCTGTTGGAAGGATATACTGACAAGATTTCAAAAGTAACTGTGGCCCAGGGCAAATGTAAAGCCTCTGTTGGGCTCAGGCATTACACCCCAATGGAAGCATCACATGGCTCCATAATACGGCCACATGCAAGTCACTGTCAAACAGGGCACTGTTTCTCCTCCCTTGACCAAGACTGCCCCTTCAGGAATCTCCCTCAGAATACCACTACAGCAAGCAAGAGTAAAAAAAAAAAAAAAGAGGAGAGAGAAGATAGAAAGCAAGTGAGAAGACACCCTCCCCCTGCAGTACATGCACAACACTAGCATTTGCAGCAGGTTATAAAATAAATACTATAATGTACACAGTTGCCACCACAAGGACTGTATTCTTTTATCTTATTAATGTTCATCACTATTTCTTTCATTTCTGCCCACAGTTCAGTTTCAACATGTTTGGCGAGGCGCTGCAGCCCCGCCCCTTCAACACCCACTACCGCTGCTACTACTCCGTCTCCATGTTCCCGGGAGACAAGCAGGCCGTGGAAAATGGAGGCAAAAGTAAGACCTTGATGTTTGTATAATTATTTTATTGCATATTGCTATGTTATGATGTTGCCTCCGTGGTGTAGTGGCTAGCGTGCTTAGCTACGAATCTGCAGGCCCTGGTTCGAATCCAGGCCAGGGCAGTCGGCGTGCAGCCCAATTAGCAGTTCATCCTTCCTTTCGGGGATGGTCAATAAATGGGTACCTGGGGAAACCTGGGAAAGGTAGCTGTGGTAACCTGGATGTCACACTAGCCCTGTGTCCCGGGGTAGCGGGTTATCACCCACCACAGGCTCAAGGGCTAATGCATCTGATCGGATGGCCTGCTGTTCAGTAGGTCCGACTAGGTTGGCAGAACAAGTCCCAATCAGGGTGGAATCCACTGACAGCAAAAACTAGTTACTGTTCTCCTTGAGCAAGAGGATGGGTGTGTGTGTGTGGTCCCAGATTTACTCAAAGATTGATCACTATGAGCTCTAAGCTCTTTACGGGAGGGTAAAGGATGGTGATTGCAAGTCCATCTTATGTGGCAAGACTGTGGGTGAATGACACACACACAAACACACATGTACAAATAAATATACAAGAGGGGCAGGATTGGTGACCTGTACCTAGGGAATCAGTTCTTTGCACCGGGTGTATGGCTGGACCATGATGGAGTCTGGCAGTGTTGGGGCATTGTAGAAGGTGGTGTTCAAGAGGTTGAAAACCAAGCTCCATCCCCATTGATTTTGCTGTAACAGGGATAACACAATCGTAAACAAAGAAAGCAACCCAAGATACAGTTTGGTATGGCTTGGGGTGAGGCCAGTGGTGTGTAGGAGGCTAGCGCTGTGTACCAGGTAGTGGATCACAGCCTGTAATACTGCTCTCAGCATGAAGATTGCTGAGTAGCTTCCAGTGGCATGCTCCGAGCACGACACATAGTTCTGTGTTTTGTGTGACTTGGAGTGAAAGAGAGAGGGACTGTGATGGGGTCACCTGAGTCAAGTGAAAGAGAGAGGGACTGTGATGGGGTCGCCTGAGTCAAGTGAAAGAGAGAGGGACTGTGATGGGTCGCCTGAGTAAAGTGAAAGATAGGGGATTGTGTTGGGGTCCCTGAGTCAAGTGAAAGAGAGAGGGACTGTGATGGGTTGCCTGAGTAAATGAAAGAGAGAGGGACTGTAAATGGGAGTAGCTGTTGGAGTTGATCACCACAGTGGAAGACAGAGAAGTTGGCGGTGTCTTGCATCCGTCCACGCTCCTTGACAAATTTAGTTTAATTCCCTCCCGGCACTTCCTATAGGAAATTATTGGAAAAAAAAGATGTCCGGGAACTCACTCACGGCCTTGACTTCCTGCTTGCAGTTTTTCAAATCATTAGTCTTTAAATGGTCAGTGACCAGGACATATTGCTTTTATCGTCACTCCCGGCTCGATTCCCCAAAACGTCACCAAAACATTTCGGGAAAGTGTTTTCGCTCAGTTGGTAGGGGGCCCCTGAGTCACAGTTGACTGCAGACCAGATCACCCGTATTCACAGCTTATATAAGATCGGCTTTAGTTCAAAAGAAATTGTGAGGGAGACTTTTAGCTCAACAAAAGGTTGAGCTAACAAAGGGGTTAAGAATCGCGAGACTTTACGGATGTAATGAGACACCTCCTTACACACACTGTACCCAGTAACTGTGGGTTTATTGACTTTAATTCTTTTGCTGTTTTGGTAGGAGATTTCACTATAGTCTATTCACTTAGGCTGGATTCTTGGGAGCTGCTCGCTGCCTAGCCGAGTTTGTAAGGACGTCGCTGATTGGCTGATAGACTCGGGCTGGGTGGCGATTGTGGTGGTACTTGCCTCGCCGCAACCCAAAACCCTTGCGTTGCCTCAGAAAAATATTCATATTTCTTGGGTTTACTCATCTCTTACACAAGATAGGCCTATTTTGTTTGCAGCATGAATCAGGCAGTGATTGTTCAACAACAACATGCCATTTATAACTCAATAGGTAAAAAATAAAGTCATGACTGACTATCACAAGAGTAGCAGACTTTTAGGTTTTCAGTGCATTAAAATGTTGTACTCCTACCCGATATTACCAAGCTACCAGATGATATTTATGAAGCTGAGCCTACCATCGTGTTCATATACATTGTTGCATATCATGACCCATAAAAAAATTACACTAGACTACAGTAATATTAAGATAATTGAAGGAAAGTAAAAGAGTGTATAAAGATTCTTTCTTGCTTATTTTGCTTCAACTCGCTGTAACTCCATCAGTTTTGGTTGCATTCAATTTTCAAGCACTGTTTCAAATCCATATACTTTTCCGCTTCCTGTGGTATGTAGCACGTACCAATAAGGAAAAGAGTAGGTGGTCAAAATGGCTAGAAAGTTAAACTTTCAAACTGGCACAGTGACGGGTGAGCATTGCTCCCTCCCTATTGTACAGTAGAGACTTCTCGGAGAGCTATCAGAGGCTCCACCCGTCACGGCACCAGTTTGAAACATTTTAAACCCTTTCTTAGCCATTTTGACCACCTACTCTTTTCCTTATTGGTACGTGCTACATACCACAGGAAGCGGAAAAGTATAAGGATTTTGAAACAGTGCTTGAAAATTGAATGCAACCAAAACTTATGGAGTTACAGCGAGTTGAAGCAAAATAAGCAAGAAGAATGTTTATACACTTTTTTACTTTCCTTCAATTATCTTAACCTTTCACGCACGAAAAGTTTAATAAGTTTTTCCGTCCACTGCGACATCAGTCTGGGGCTCTCTAAGGGGCCCCGCGTAATGGCCTGACTCTGCGGCGAATGTTTTGGTTATGTTATCAATTTCAACCACGATTATTCTTTTTTCCTGGCATTATTATATATCCTTGGTTTCGCAAGAGATTATTCTGCCTTATGAAAGACAAAAATAACAAGAAATGCAAGTAAATAGCAGAGTTTAACGACTTAGAAAAACATTGAGTAAAGAGAAATAAGAAATACTTACGTTCACCACTTCGTAGCTCAATCTTCCTGAGTCAACTTTTTATGGTTTATATAAGCCAATAAAAGCGGATTTTTGTGAGGATTCCAACGCTACCATTATCCTTTTCATATGGCCAGTAGTTCTTGAGAAAATGGAGGAAAACTGAAACACATGTTGGAAGACGGATTAGGGTAAAAGTATAGCTTACCCAGCTCGGGACACGTTTTAAAAGGGACGGGCAGTCCGTGCTGACAGGCTGCTGCTGAGAGTGAGCTGTGACACGGGCCCTTATCACTTCAAATCCACTCACACGAGAGAGTTGACAATTAGTTTATTTTATAGGCCTAGCTTGGATCTTTTACGCAGTAAATTGTGACGCGATTCTGATAATACTTTATTTTTGGCGAATTTTTAAATTTTTTTGACGCAGTTCGCGTCAAAAGCTCAGATGTAAACGGGCCCGTTTGGACGCGATCGCGTCACCGTGCGTGAAAGGGTTAATATTACTGTAGTCTTAGTGTAATTTTTTTATGCTCATGATATGCAGCAATGTATTATGAACACGATGGTAGGCTCAGCTTTCCATAAATATCATCTGGTAGCTTGGTAATATCGGGTAGGAGTACAACATTTCAATGCACTGAAAACCTAAAAGTCCGCCTACTCTTGTGATAGTCAGTCATGACTTTATTTTTTAAACCCTATTGAGTTATGAATGGCGTGTTGTTGTTGAACAATCACTGCCTGATTCACTGCTGCAAACAAAATAGGCCTATCTTGTGTAATAGTCCATGGGCCAGAGGAGAAAGCGGTATCATATGAGGGGAGGTCCCCAAAACCAATTTTATTGCTTGAGTACATCATAAGACAGTACAAAAATGCATGATAGACTTTCCAACATGGTAGCTCAAAGAGGTTATTACGAATTTTAGAATTGTATCTGCTCGTTCTCGTCGAGGGCCGTTTTCAGTACTAAAACACAATTAAAACTTGTTTCTGTCTAATTTTGAGTAGAAAAAGTGTTCTGAGATGTTATTACTGGATTTTACACATGAAGGCAATTATTTTGATATGCATATTGCCATGGGTTTCACAATCATTACCCTTCCTATGAATTTCCTTGTGGAATTATTGATGACTTATGAAGGCTACTTGAAGGAACTTGAGACTAATGTTTCTTCAGCTGAAGAAATTGTGCAGCCTTCAGCTTGTATCCTAGATGGAATGAGTCTGATCCAAAAAACCAAAGGAGACCATATGACCTTCGATGAGCTAGCTGATCAAATACATGCCCATGTTATGAGAGCTGCTGGCCCCAGTCAACGTGTGGATGTTGTATTTGATGTGTATAAACAACTCTCAATAAAAGATCCAGAGTGAGCCACCAGAGGTTCTGACACCGGCATCAGATTCAGCAATATAGTGTCAGGTCATAAAATTCAACAATGGCGATGTCTTTTATGTTGTGGTACAAGTAAAACAAAGCTTGTCAAATTTATTGTAGATCAGTGGCAGGATCACAGAAAGCGTCAGGCACTTGGACAGAAGGTGATGTATGTTACCAGTGGTGAGTACTAAAATTACCTGTGATGAAGCTGTTGAAGTTGTTGAACTTAAAACATCACAGGAGGAAGCTGACACCCCGTATCCTCCTTCATGCCAAGCATGCTTCATCTGATGTGTCATCAATTGTCATCATTGCAGAGGATACAGACATTTTCATTCTCTGCCTGGCATTTCATGAAGCTATTAGTTGTAACATCTTCATCAAATGTGGCACCAAGAACCGCACCCGTTTTATAGATGTAACCAAAGTAGCGACTGCCCTTGGTAAGGAGGTCTGTGATTCCCTGCCTGGAATGCATGCATTCACTGGCTGTGATACAGTCAGTGCATTTAGTGGTCGTGGGAAAGTTGGAGCACTGAAGCTGCTTAAAGGAAATGCTCTATTCCGGCAAGCATTCACACAACTTGGACAAAATTGGAGCATATCATCTGAACTGAATGCTTGCATTGAAGAGTTTGTATGCAGGTTATATGCTCCTGGGTCGGATATTGCCGATGTAAATGAGATACGCTATATGTTGTTCCGAACAAAAGATGGTAATGTGGAGTCTGGACAGTTACCACCATGCAATGACTTGTCTGAAAATGCATACCATCCATGCCAACTATCAATCATCAATCAGCAATCTGGAATCGTAGCCTGGAACTTAATCCCAACATTCCCAGCCTGTTGGACTGCACTGGTTGGGTTCTTAATGATCAAATGCAGCTCCAGATCAACTGGATGACTGGATCTCCTGCTCCTGATGTAGTTCTGGAGTTCATGTCCTGCAAATGCAAGCGTGTTTGTAGTCTCCCAGTTTGTCAGTGTATGGTAAATGGATTGAACTGTACTGATGCCTGTACCTTGCAGTCCTGTGACAACATGAAGTATGATGAGGACGTTATCACTGATGAGGGACAAATTGATGAAGTATCTGATGAGGAAAGAGATAGTGATGATGATATTAGTTATTAGTGCTGGAATTTGAACAATATACCAAGATATTTGTGGATTTTGTTGTCCTGTGTAAATGTAGAGAATAATATTTGAATATAATATGAACTTTAATACATGTTTGTACATGTACATGTAATTTGGATTCCCAGTTCACCACGGTTATGACTTGGTTCTAGAGTTCCCATTACCACAATTGATATGTTGATTGAAAATATAAAATAATTTTTGTATAAATCTATGTGAGCCATATATTCACATCATAGTAATATGCCAGCAGTAATTATAAAGAGTAAACCAACATTGTGTCTGGTAAATGTTGCAAAATATACAAGGGAATCTATATAAATCATTTACGATTTTGTCAATTGACAACACTTGTCAAAATAATGCATTTAAAAGAACAAATTGCTGATTTTATATTTTAAATATATATGGTTGATATATTAATACACAATTGCTCCATTTCTATTCATTAATATGATGATGTTGATATAAACGTTTAAACCATAAATTTGATTGTTGTGGTTTTATGAAAATACCACCATGTATTCAAGCTGATGTACTGATACTAAGCTACTCTACCCAGAGGTCTATCATGCTGTTTCAGGTACTAGACATATATACCTGCTTAAAAAACCAAAAAGTTTGACCTGCCCTCAGATGATACCAATTCATGAAAATCATGGGTCTGGCCCATCGACTATAAGAGATGAGTAAAGCCAAGAAATATGAATATTTTTCTGAGGCAACGCAAGGGTTTTGGGTTGCGGCGAGGCAAGTACATGGCCACCTCGATTTACGAATGGGTTACGTTCCTGAAAAACTGTTTTGTAATCGAAAATTCGTAAATTGAATGTATTTTTTCCCATTTAACCCCATTATTTAATTTGAGATACGTTCCTATGAACAATAATCACATCCATAGAATGTCATAAACTGCTATAAAGGCAGGAACTCGACTCTTACGTGCGCTGACAAGCCAGAGAGGTTAACAGGGTGGGTTGGAGCATTGTCGCGGAGGAG
The DNA here is from genome assembly GCA_016584305.1 of Chionoecetes opilio. NCBI lineage: Eukaryota > Metazoa > Arthropoda > Malacostraca > Decapoda > Majidae > Chionoecetes > Chionoecetes opilio. Next base: position 40,299 of record JACEEZ010007837.1, on the reverse strand, counting down.
CAGTGCCTTATGAGAGATGTTCTTCTGAGAGCAGTACCTCTCCACTGCAGGGCAAAAGTAATTGGTGAACCAGTCCTCAAATAAATATCTGTTGGTCCATGCCTTCTTGCTAGAACGGTATATGACTGGTAACGTAGCCTTTTAACATGACCTTTTAGGGCCCGTGGGTTTTTAGAGTGATGAATTAGCAGAGGTTTCTCTAGTATTATGGCTTTTCTGGCTTTCTTGGGCTTAGAACCACCCACACTAGCACTGGCACCATGCTTGGGAGGCATTATTCAATTAAATAATCACTGAAATGTCTGATTATACACAATAATGTTCATAAACACAGCACGACCCGGTCGGAGAATATGTAAACAAACAATCTTGAGCGTCCCCGCGTGTGGATGTGCTGAGCCAATGGTTCTGTTTACTGAACTTTTTACAATATTTAGGTGCTATAAATATTCGTACTATTTATGTATTAAATTTTTTTTAATTTTTTTTTTTTATGAATTTACGAACTTATGTTCGTAACTTCGAATTATTCTTGTGTAAACCGAATTTTGGGACAAAATAATTTTGTTTGTATCTTGGAAAATTCGTAAATAGAGTGTCCGTAAATCGCGGTATGAGTGTACCACCACCATCGCCACCCAGCCCGAGTCTATCAGCCAATCAGCGACGTCCTTACAAACTCGGCTAGGCAGCGAGCAGCTCCCAGCCAGGAATCCAGCTTAAGTGAATAGACTATAGCTGTCTTTTGATAATATTCAACGTTTTCTTTGAAACTTTTTTCTTGCGTCCAGGACGCGACAAGTGCATTAGACTTTTAGCAGTTGGCGAGTCTCGCGATTTCTTAACCCATCGCTCAACCTTTCGTTGAGCTAACAGTCTCCCTCACAATTTCTTTTGAACTAAAACCGATCTTATATAAGCTGTGAATACAGGTGATCTGGTCTGCAGTCAACTGTGGCTCAGGCCCCATATCCAACTGAGCGAAAACACTTTTCCGAAATGTTTTGGTGACGTTTTGGGGAATCGAGCCGGGAGTGACGATAAGAAGCAATATGTCCTGGTCACTGACCATTAATGACTAATGATTTGAAAAACTGCAAGCAGGAAGTCAAGGCCGTGAGTGAGTTCCCGGACATCTTTTTTTTTTAATCATTCCCCATAGGAAGCGCCGGGAGGGAATTAAACTAAATTTGTCAAGGAGCGTGACGGATGCAAGACTCCGCCAACTTCTCTGTCTTCCACTGCACTATAGATAGATGAGGTGGCAAGAAGATGTGGATTGAAGGAGCTGAGTGTAGTGCCGAGAGTACGGAGATTTAGGTGGTTTGGGCACGTGAAGAGGACAGAAGGTAGTGAGGCATTGGGGTGAGCAGAGTGGAAGTTCCAGGTCGCCACCCACCAGGCAGGCCAAGGAAGACAAGGAGGCAGTGTATTGTAGAGTATCTGGGAGCATTGGGCATTGAAGAAGTTGAGGCAATGGATAGAGATAGTTGGAAGCGTACCTGACCGTCTAACCTCATAAGAAATTATGGGAAAATCTGATGTTAAACAGAAAGATGAAGATGATGACTGTAATAGGCCAGAGGCTGTACCAATTTTGTATGTGATACACAGCAGACATTGTATAAAAAGAATCAAGTCTAAATTATGTGTGCCTATTAAGTCTTAAGATTCATAACATACCATCTTATACAGATGTGAACACTCTTGTATAGACAGACTGTCTCACATGTTTTTTGGCTACTGCAAAGAGAATGAGTCTAATGGTGTGAAAAGGCATGCCATCTTTTTTGGGTTAATTTCAAAACTTTTATGGATAACACACTCAGAAAATAAAGTGGGATTCCAAACTTCCTGCAAGCATGTTATCGTCCATAAATATTTTGATACTTACCATAAAACGTAAACCGCTTAGATAAGTTAGATATTGACTCGCCTGTAATGTTACCTTGTTCCCTTTACAGTAATCATGCCGCCCTCAGCCCTTGACGTCCTGACCCGGCTCAACATTGTGTACCCCATGCTGTTCAAGCTGACCAACCAGCGGGCCAACAGACACACGCACTGCGGGGTGCTGGAGTTTGTGGCGGATGAGGGCAAGGTGTACATCCCCTACTGGGTGAGTCCTGCAAGGCTAGGGCTGTGCATATTTTTTTTTTTTTATATATTTAAACAGTCATTAATCACAGTTACACAACAGTTATTGATGGCTTAGAAGATAGATGAATTAAGGCAATAAATGTTCATAAAGCTAAAGATGTCCCATGTCCCAAGGATATCTATCTAAAAGCTATGCCAATAGAGTCCTTGTAGTATTGGCTTCACTCATTGGTAACATATCATTTCCTTCACTAAGCAAGGTAGTTAGCTCAAACTTAAGCATAGAATATGTTATAGGAAATAGTTCTTGCAAAATAATCAAAATAAAAAAACTTCTTTAACTATGGTAGCACCTCTGTCAGTGAGGGGTATATAACAATGTGTGATTGGGTGCCTTGACTCAATCTTGATACACATTGTGGTGTGTTTCCAGCTGCTGTGACACACATTGTGGTGTGTTTCCAGCTGCTGTGACACACACATTGTGGTGTGTTTCCAGCTGCTGTGACACACACATTGTGGTGTGTTTCCAGCTGCTGTGACACACATTGTGGTGTGTTTCCAGCTGCTGTGACACACATTGTGGTGTTTCCAGCTGCTGTGACACACACATTGTGGTGTTTCCAGCTGCTGTGACACACATTGTGGTGTGTTTTCCAGCTGCTGTGACACACACATTGTGGTGTGTTTCCGGCTGCTATGACACACACACACATTGTGGTGTGTTTCCAGCTGCTGTGACACACACATTGTGGTGTGTTTCCAGCTGCTGTGATACACACATTGTGGTGTGTTTCCAGCTGCTGTGACACACACACACATTGTGGTGTGTTTCAGCTGCTGTGACACACACACATTGTGGTGTGTTTCCACCTGCTGTGACATACACATTGTGGTGTGTTTCCAGCTGCTGTGACACACACATTGTGGTGTGTTTCCACCTGCTGTGACACACATTGTGGTGTGTTTCCAGCTGCTGTGACACACACACATTGTGGTGTTTCCAGCTGCTATGACACACATTGTGGTGTGTTTCCAGCTGCTGTGACACAGATTGTGGTGTGTTTCCAGCTGCTGTGACACACTCACATTGTGGTGTGTTTCCAGCTGCTGTGACACACATTGTGGTGTGTGTTCCAGCTGATGTGACACACACATTGTGGTGTGTTTCCAGCTGCTGTGACACATATTGTGGTGTGTTTCCAGCTGCTGTGACACACACATTGTGTGGTGTGTTTCCAGCTGCTGTGACACAGATTGTGGTGTGTTTCCAGCTGCTGTGACACACACATTGTGGTGTTTCCAGCTGCTGTGACACACACATTGTGGTGTGTTTCCAGCTGCTGTGACACAGATTGTGGTGTGTTTCCAGCTGCTGTGAGCCTGTGAAACACAACACACATTGTGGTGTTTTCCAGCTGCTCTCGGAAAATGTTAATGTGCATTTAGGCCAGGGGTTCTCAGGTGAGCAATAGACACCCAGGGGTTGATGAGACCTTCCAGGGGTCGACAATTGCTTGGGTGGTCAAATGTGCCTCGATGAATACCAGAAAATATGAACTACCATTTAGATATTTCTTTTGTAATATGTCTGATATTATTGTAGCACCTCTGTTTTTATGATTTTTTTCTTCTTATTATTATTAGTAGCAGTAGTGGTATTACTAGTGTTAGTAGTATGGTTGTCGACCATAGCCATTAGCAGGTGGGGCTGATTGAGTGAGTTTGTGAGAGACAAAACCTACCTTTTCATCACAGACCACACAGTTCCACAAGGATGAAGATTGAAGAAAATAGTAGTAGTAACTACTGTATTTATTTACTTTTATATTTATTAATGTAATCATATTAAATCTTGGGGGTCGATAATCGAACAGAGATTTCATGAAGGGGTCGATGGACTGAAAAGTTTGGGGACCCTTGCTCTAGGCCATGAGTGAGGTGGGGGGGGGGGGGGGGGGGTGCCATAAGCGAGTTCAGCAGAACAGTGATCATGAAAATACTGGTAGAAGATAGCAAGACAGGCAATATTCTGGTGCTGATTGGGAAATTGGAGACATGTCAGTCAGAAGAGGGGAGTTGATGAGACAAAAAGCTCTAGACTCCACCTGTGAAGGAGGGCTGCATAAGCGGATTCCCTCCAAACATGAGAACCATATTCCATACACGGGCGGACAAGGACTCTGTACAAACTAAGCATCTGGGAAGGAATAATTTTGACGCAGATGCCACAGGACACCTAGTTTCATAGAAGCTGATTTCGTAAGAGATGAGATGTGAAATTTAAACTTTTAGTGAAGGATAGCCCAAGAATGTTCATTGTGAAGGAGGGAGACAGTTGACAGTCATTGAAGTAGAGATGATAGTTGTCTGAAAGGATGTGCCGATAGATAGATGAAGAAATTGAACTCATGAAGTTTGAAATCAAAGAAAAAACAGAAGTTAAGGGCTCTGTGGCATCCCTTCATGATACATTGAACTCTTGTAGAGTTGGACGTGTGGTGAATGACGTTAATAATTGCTGGGTAGTCATCAGTGTAAGAGTGGTTAAGGCATAATGTTAGACATAAAAGGTCATTGATTAATAATATAAGAGTGGGTGATAGGACAGAGCCCTGTGGAACACCACTGTTAATAGACTTAGAGGAAGAACAATGACCGTCTACAACAGCAGTAATAGAACGGTCAGGAAAGCAACTTGAAATAAAGGTGCAGAGAGAAGGATAGTTACCATAAGAGGATAGTTTTTGGAAATTATAGATATTTGCTAGGCTCTATAAAGAACTTTTGATATGTCTAGACTAGAGCAACAGCAAAAGTTTCATAGAAGCACCTAAAAGAGGATGACCAAGACTCAATCAGGAAAGCAAGAATACCGTCACTGGATCGCCTTACACAGCGTGTTAGCTGACGACCAAATGGAAGATTGTGAGCAGCTAGATGCCTTAGAATCTTATTAAGGATAGATTCAAAAGCCTTAGACAGGGGGGAAGTCAAAAGCTATAGGACGGTTATTTGAAGGATTAGAACAGTCACCCTACACATGAATTGTATACAGTAAAAGTAGGGCGAGTTACTAATGGGAGCATTTTTCAGATGATGAGAAACTTGCTGTTGGATGAGGGGGAGCTCGTTCACATTGAGTCTCGGTCGCTCCCTGTCGCTACATTCTCTAAGTTTGAGCCCCAGAGCGTTGAGTTCCTGGACATCACCAACCCCAAGGCCGTGCTGGAAAATGCCCTGCGAAACTTTGCCTGCCTGACACAGGATGACGTCGTTGCCTTGAATTACAATGACCGCATTTATGAGATGCGAGTGCTGGAGGTGAAGCCCGGCAATGCAGTCAGCATCATTGAGTGTGATATGAATGTGGAGTTTGCACCAGCAGTGGGCTACCAGGAGCCGGAGAAGATGGACACCACCTCACAGCTGCCCGAGGACGAGAAAGAAGACATGATTCCAGAAAATGTTGGTTTCTACTCCTTCCAGGGCTCGGGGAACAGGCTGGATGGAAAGAAAAAGAACCTGGAATTGCCTCAAGAGGAGCTTCTCAAGAGACTACCAAGACAAAAGGGATTCCAGATTATGATTATGAGGTGGGTTACATCAAGTTTGGCGACGGGCACCCAAGACCAACGGAACAGAAACCAAAGTGGAGGAGATAGAGGAGTTTGAATCTTTTAAGGGCGAAGGCACCTCTCTGCGGCAAGCCAAATCCAGTAAAAAATGATGAATGGCTCACCGACTCTCCTGGTAGCATTCTTTTTCTACTAGTTTCATAATAGATGGCTTAGATCCTGAGTCATTACTTGATTTAGTTGCTTAAAAAATAAATCATAAAAGGAAGGAACGTGTGTATTTCAACAAGACCCAACATATATGCATTTCATGGTAGGAGAGCAGGAAGTGAAGTAACAGGAACTACTGCGTGTAGGTTTCACGGCCTCATGTAGCTTCCTTATTTTCTTATATTCTTATGAATCACCCAAAGTGGTCGTAGGGTCAAGGGAAGCAAAATTTCATGTGCACAAGGGTGTCATGAGTCCTGTGTTTGCTTTCTGGAAGACTGGCGTTGAGCTGCTTAATTGTGGATCTTATGCGACATGTTGTAGTGTTTGTTTATTTTAGCATTAATGACAGTCCCTTTATTTTGATTTGCTTTTTCATTTCCCGTTGTTACATAATTTCAACAGACATATGAACCACAAGTTGTAAGAAATTAGTCTTATTAGCACATACACTGATACATGGAATTACAAAGAGCAATGTGCACTAGGATATGAGACGGTTTGGTGGATAATAATGAGTGCTGTGTTTTGGTGTATCTACCAGCTTTAGGCTCAAACCCCATGTATGTATAATTTTATGTATTGTGTGTTGATTAGAAGCACTGACGTGTGGTGTGATACATTCACTGCTTCAGATGGCAGTCAAGTCCACATTATGCCGGGTTATTTATATTCTTTGCAGTTGAGCGAGGGAACGTTTCATTAGACACGCTAATGCTGGTGAAATAAGAAAAGAAAGCTGTTTCATCTATGACAGCAGAAAATTCTTCTGTTGTCAGGTCAGAGATAATGGAAAGAGAGGATTAGATAATGTTATTAGGTGTAAGGCTAACTCAAAAGTGAGCAGATATCTTCTCTATCCAAAGGATAAAGCCATATTTATGAAGATTTAATGTTGAAGGAGAGAAAGGTGAAGTGAAACCTTTTAATCCCCATCCTAAGGAGGTTTATGAATTTTCATTGAAGGTTGGGGGATTCCACAACATAAAAACATCACCACTAAACACCAGCAAGTATAGGACTGCCATTGCTAAGACAAGCCTTCACTGTGCAGCTGATCTGATCAATGATGACTTGTGAACAAAAATTTTAGGGTACGCCGTAGGTCCAATGAAAAGTGAAATATAGATTATTTCGAATTTGGCAGGGTGTTTTCTTATGTAAAATTGAATTTTAAGGGTGGTTTGTCCTCTTCAACTTTTTGGTTTGAGCACTTCTTGCTATGCAAAAATGGACTTTTATATTTATATGCAAAACATAGCTTAAAGTGCAATTTTGCATAGTAAGAATTGCTCGAATGCAAAAATGGAATAAGATAAAATCGTCTTAGAATTCCATTTTACATAGGAAATTGGCATGCCAAAGTTGAGAAAAAGAATTTTTGTTATACGGTGTACCCTAACCAGGGTACCAAAATAGTTGGATTGGGTTATGATGGGAGGAAGGACAAGACCAGGGCGATGGTGCCCGATAGCTATGGGAAACTGCACCCAAGGTTGATCAGGGAGGAGCATGTGTCAGTGACAGAGGAGCCATCTGGAAGGTACCTTTGGCACTTTGTACCAGAGGACCCGGTGCCACCTGAGAAGCTTGCGTTCAAGGTGGCTCAGGCTCTCTATGATCTGCTGGTGACATACGACTCCACCGACTCACTGATCGTACTGCAAGGTGACTCAACTAGGGCCAACACGGGGTGGAAGGGTGGTACTCACGTTCATTTGGAGAAGATGCTGGAACGCAAGCTCTTCTGGAGTATATGCGTGTTGCACACAAATGAGTTACCCCTGCGCCACCTTATCACCAGCATCGACGGGCCTACCTCATCTGACACTGGCTTCACGGGTCCAGTGTGCAGTCTGCTGTCCAGCGTGAATGAGATGCAGTACAACGCAGAGTTCAGAGGAGTGCCAGGCGGTGAAGATCTCGCGGAGATACCGGAGTATATCCTGGTCAACATGTCTACTGACCAGCAGGTCTCCTACCAGCTGGTCAAGGCTGTGAAGCGGGGCGTTCTCCCGTCCGAGCTGCAGGAGATTAAGTGTGGCAAGGTGTCCCACTCCAGATGGCTCACCACAGCCCAGTTGCTCGTGTACATGTGGACCAGAAAGCATGGACTGACTGGCAAAGAACTGAACACCCTGGAAATCCTAGTCAAGTACTGCCTGCAGGTGTACTTCAAACTCTACTACGACATCAAGGTTCACCACAGACTAGAGGACGGCCCCAAGCACATCCTCACGTAGCTCAGAGTGATGAGGTCGCAGCCCAAGAAGGTCCAAACAGCTGTGACCTTCTACGTGCGGACAGGAGCATGGTTCGTACACTCAGAATGTGTCCTCCTCTCGCTGGTGGCGAGTCAGAGTGAGGACGACCGCAGGTTCGCCGTGACCCAGATTTTGAAGCTGAGGGCTGGCGAGGAGTATGGGTACACCAGTGTAAGACCTCGCATCACACCCAAGCTGAACTTGTCAGCCACCAGCTTGCAGACACTGATCAGCTGGCAGCCTGGCCAGGTGCACGAGCCGGCATTCACCTGTTCACTGTCCGGGGATCAGATCCAGGAGATCTTGGTCAAGCCGTAGGAGGTTCCGGAGTTCTCTATCCACACTCAGAGCACCGAAAGAGTCGTGAAGCAGGTGACAGAGGCTGCGGCAGCAGTGGTGGGGCAGCAGGCCAGAGACGGGTTCATCCGGGCTCGGACCCACCACCGGGAGACCATGCCCTGCTTCAGGTCTAAGAAGGACATGATGACACGTTCTAGGCCAACGTAGAGGCTGTGACACTGTGATGTAGTGCCTGATGAACCAACTGATCAGAAAGAGCTTACCACGCTAGTCATTTGGAACTCATATTGGTGCATGATGCAATAAACAGGACCAACCGGACACTGCGTACTCATTTAAGCATTATAATCGATAAGGGTGCAAAAAAAGTGCGTAGTAAAGTATAAAAGTGCGATTTTGCATAGTAAGAATTGCTCAAATGCAAAAATGGAAAAAGATAAAATCGTCTTAGAATTCCATTTCACATAGGAAATTTGCATGCCAAAGTTGAGAATTTTTTGTTTGTTATACGGCATACCCTAGACTGAACATGTGTATGAAAAGAACTGTATGCACGCAGGCATATCAAGACTGTTACATAAGGACAGACACTTCTCATGTCATGTCACAGCTGAGCCGCGGTGGTCATCAGATGGTGGCGTAGAAGTCTCCAATGTATGTAGGTAGTTACACAGCATCAGGAAAGTTTTCACAGTATTCTAGCTAGTACGAACATCTTTATTTGCTTTTTCTTTGTACCATCATGCATTCAACAATTTATTTACTTGAGATGTTTTCTTTTATCATGAATTCGACAACTACCTGAAACTCTAATAAGCAAAGTAATGTAAAACCCATGGATTTCCATTACCATAGATGGTGGAGAATGGCTATGCAGGGTCTCCAAATCTGCTGCCACCAGAAGAATGAGAGAAAGAGGCTACAAAACTATTGATTCCCTGTTCATAAATATAAATACTACCTCAGTTGAGCTATGTTACTAAATTTTATTGGTATTTGAACTTGGCTGTGAGTTACATTAGATGAAGAATGGACCGGGAATGATGGCGAGTGCTAAACAGATGTGAGGCGAGAGACAGGTCAGCAGCAAACATAACGGTTAATCAAGTACTAAACATATAATGATGGCCAAGGGTGTTATCACAACCTAATCACAAACCAGACAAATACATGGATATACCCTCATCTTAAGAGTTAGTTTTTCAAACTAACATTTTGTTGCTGTTTGTGTAGAGCCAAGCTCTACACTTTATTTGTCTCTATGTAAAACTGCATTGTGGTGAACACAAATATAAGGAATCAAATGCATTGTACCTTGATTCCTCATAATGATGCAGTCTAAGACAGGGGTCCCCAACCCGCGGCCCGCGAGGCCATTCCGTGCGGCCCGCCAGATCATTTCCTTTTGGTCATCGGTGCGGCCCTCCATCATTCCAATCGTGTGTTGAAACATCTTTTTTCTCAAGAGCGTGTTTAGGATAGGTTAAGACCGTTAAGTTATGGTTAGGTTAATTAAATTCTTTGAAATTTTTTGTTCTGTATATATAGTTTTCAGTTTTTATTGGTGCGGCCCTCGGGCCCTCTCGGACTTGTCGATGCGGCCCGCGGTACTCTGCGGGTTGGGGATCCCTGGTCTAAGATAAGACTTCCTACTCTGCAGCACATCACAGTGACAAGAAGGCACAATATAAAAAAGGAGTGTTGTAAATTTTTTAAAGTAATACTGTACATGCATGTATGTATGTGGGTGTATCACACCCACACATGTATGTATGTATGTATCTCACCCACCACAGGCTCAAAGGCTAATGCGACGGAGATGAGCACAGAGGCCACACACAGCATAGCGTATGCCCCCATCTTTACCTTTCATGCATGTATCTATTGCATAGCACCAGGCAAATATTTCTTACTGATATATTATACTAATTTAGCAACTAAGCTAAATTGTAATATGTATATGCATATATACATTTGTTCAGCTACCATAACAACAATTAAGGGAGTAATACTGCAACAAGCAATAAACATTTGATACTCTTGTGCTTGAAAAAAAAGAAGCTGTGATGGCTAGGTTATGCTGATGCAATTAAGAGGCTGCAACTGCATCACTGTGGATGCTAATACTAAACTTTGTCGCCTTTCTCTGAGTGAAACAAACAGTCAAACAAACAACTCAACTCGTCGTAGACATGCTGTAATAGCGACACATAAGTTTGATTGAAGAGTGATTGACAAGTGCTTAACAAATTGTTTGATATCTGTTATTGTTTCCGATACATCCAGCCAGTAATATTCATCTTGAAAAAAGAACTAAGTTTCAAATAAAGCATTGACAAGACATAATTTAATAAATTCTAATGCAGAATTAAATAGGATAATATTACATTCTACAATGAGTAAATGCACTACTTCTCTGGACTTCATTTTTATAGAAAAATAGAAATGTCATGCAACTCATACCTTCGGACACAACTAGTGTTCAAACCTGACAATGCAACACATGTCTTAACATGAATGGATATGTGTATTTGTTGTGAGAGCCTAAGGGAAATCCACACTTGTAAACAACATAAAAGGTCAGTCATTCAACACTTTGTTAATTGTCATCTCATGGTTAGTCTTCAAAAGGCAACCATATTCTCATGTTGACATTCTCTCTGTCAACTATGCATGAACATGGATAGTTCACAAGGGATGGAACATATGTACATACATTTAGTACCTTTAAATCTGCATGGGAACATCCTATGTTTACAGGCAATAATTCTATGTCGATGGAACGATGGAAGGCTCGAGGATGGAAGAGTGATAATGGTGGTTAATTCATAAATCATAGCCACCTGATAACAATCAATGGAGGAATATCTTTATATCACAGTAACTTAAGACAGACACATTGCCGTCTTATAACAGGTATATGAGAACATTTCATTCATTAATAGTTTAATTTTGCTCTCAATTTGAGCCTTAAGAATCACCAGTCAGATTTATGCAAATAATTGCAGAGAAAATAAAAATCAGTGTGGAGAGAGCAGTCTGCTCAGAGGTTGAGTCTACATAATATTAAGCTTGGTAACAATAACAACCCTGATGGCTTGATCCAGTCCGGAGCAAACAGCGAGTCCCGTCTTATCAGGACTCCAGCAGAAGCTTGTGATGGGCTGCGCGGCGAGCGCCGTGTTCTGCAGCGGCACAGCCTTCCCCGCCACACCCGCCTCCGAGCCGTCGCTCAGCTTCTCCACCCGTGACTGAGGGTACGAGTACTTCCACAGCATCACGGAGCCGTTCCCTCCGGTGGTGACGAAAATCTCTCTGTTCTGTGGCAGATGTCTCCCACACCACACCGTTGATTTGTGACCCCGATCTGTCACCTTGGCAAACCCCTTCTCTGGGTGTAATGTCCGTACATCAAACACATGGAACTTGGACTCCAAGGTAGTGGCAAGTAACTTATTCATTTCAATATCCTTGCGGTCAAACTCGAGGGAACAGATGCCATTGTGAAGGTTGGTCTCCCAGCGAACAGCCATGGTGCGCAAGTCAAACATCTTGACGTCTCCGTTATCAAAGCCGGCACACAGCGTTCGGTCCTGTGTGCTGTGGGCGTCTCCAAAGGCCACACTCCAGCAATCCCGGCCCTGCTCCCCTTCCCGAGGCTCAATGGTGATGACGGGGCGCTCCTTCTGCCTGGGGTCCCACACCTTCACCAGCCCGTCCCGACTCCCTGTGGCAATCTCTGGGGCACCTGCAGGCACGGAGGGAGAGTACAGGTGTATTCTTACTGGTGCTGTTAATTAATGTTTCTAGTATTATGGTAATTACATGTTTTCTGATTTCCTTCTCTGGTGTGTTTTGGTTAGAGAGAATTTGTGACTAAAGGAACTGTTCATATGCCCATTATGTCATCATGGTTTGCTAGATTTTTGCTTGTATATTTTCTTGTGTTGTAAGTTTATATAATTTATAACAGCTCTGAAAATTCCAGATTATGACAATATAGGGAAACTTGTACTAAATGAGATTAGTGACAACTGGAAGGTTAGGATGTAAAAAGGTTGAAAAGCCTCAACTTATGGTAGCAGCTGCTCTTGATATAAAATGCTGAAACGGCCCCAAACCTGAGTCCTGAAGCCTGTAATGTTGTTGTTGTTGCTTTGCCTTTGTCTGGCTGAACACATGCATCTGCCTCCTCAGTTTGTGCTTTAATTAATGTAAAGGTTTGGTGTACATAATGGCCAAAAATTATGCTGGCATTTTTATGAGAGGGAATAGTATGCAAACTGTGAGGGAAAACTTATGTTGACATATATGTTCTTAAAGAAGGCAATGCTAGTATGTATGTACTTATATACCTACGTATGTGATTTGCTGGTATTAATGTTGCAAGGATAGAACTAAGGGCAGCACATGGGCACCTGCCTATGTGAGAATCTTGAGCCACAAGGTGCCCCCAAAACAAAACAAGATTCTATAAAAGATATAGTACAAATTTACAAAGATTGGGGTGGTGGTAGCAGAGTGGTTAGCCTCTCCGAGTGGCGTTCTCGGTGACCCGAGTTCGATCCAAAATCAACTTTAAATCTTTCTGCACCGTCGAGTGGCCTAAGAACACCCACATGCTGTCCATAACTCTACCTTCGATTGTGAGTGCATCGGAGGACACAGGGGGGCAGCATGAGCCTCTAATCACAGGCGTCACTATAAAAATCCTGCCTGTGCCACCACGGGTGAGGGCCAACCATCACAGCCCGCAAGTGAGCCTCCAGGGCCTGCCATCCCACCCCTGGAGTTCACTGCCTACAGGCGCTATAGGCACAAATGTGTAAAAAAAAAAAAAATAATAATAAAATTTTACTAAATCAGAGACAGCTACTCAGTTTTCCCATTTCTCAACACACTACTGCCTACCATAAGCACCATCATAAGCACCAGAGTATTTGCCACTCTAATGGTGCTCTTCCAATGAGAAATTCTGACTACAGTATGCCACTGCTACTTTGATATAAGGCACTGTAACATTTAGACTTTGGTATCATTTTGGTCTCTGGGTTTCTGTAATAAAGTCAGTATTCTTAGTATTCAAGAGCTGCCTTTGCCGAGACCAGCTGTGTGGCATAGATAGTAAGTTCATAATTCTGTTTATCATCATCTTTCTGGTTAACTTCACATTTCCCCATAATGTCTTATGAGTTTAGAGCAGCGGTCGGCAACCTGCGGCTCCGGAGCCGCATGCGGCTCTTTCAAGAGACCTGTGCGACTCCTGCCACTTAACTTAAAAACGTCCAAATTATCGTAAAAAAAAAGAAAAGAAAAAAAGAAAGAAAAAAGAAAGAAAGATAAAACACTGGCATAGATAGCCGCATTTCAATAGTGTAATAGTGTATGTGACCTACCGTAGGTCCTACCTAGGTCTCTAGGAAAATATCGGGATGAATTCTTGTACTTATTATTATCATTATTATTACATGGATTTTCCTTTATTTTTTAGTCCATATTCCTACTTTATTAGTAAGAGATAATAAGAGGAACATTTTATTGTTTCGTAATTTCTATTCATAATTTACACAGCGGCTCCATCAGCACTGCTTTTCTGCCAAGTTTGAAGAAACTGGCTCTTCTCGAATTCTGGGTTGCTGACCTCTGCGTCAGACAGTCGATAATACGCTTCCATGATACGATTCTATGGTTGGCGTTTATCATTTAGATTTGCAGCAAGAGTTTTACGTCCCGGATACTCTAACCTGACAGGCAACCCTAGTTTTCGGTTGAGGGCCATTCATCATTCTGTCTAATGATTTATCATGTTTCAGGTAAATTGGGTAAGTACATGTGTTTATTTGAATCCAATAAGATGTAACTTTATTTTTGTCAATGTTTATAATGTAATCAAGTTGCTTTCTGTGTCTGTTTTGTTGGTTGAAAATAACTTAAATGCTACTAATTAGTGTATTTTTTTACAACTTAAACATGCATTAAAAGGTGAGCATCCATGAGACTCTTAGAAACATAGAGCTATACACTATGTCATATATGTACATGTAGAAAAAAATGCTGTCAAACTAAAATGTATAAAAATATATATCAATGAAGAAATAAGAGGGGTTTGACTCTTAGAAAATAGAGCTATACACTATGTCAAATATAAGCATAGGAAAAAAATATTGTGAAACTAAAATATATATCAATCAAGAAATAAGAGAGGTTGGAACAGACCTTTGCCAACACCGAGTCCTCCCACGCCATCAATGGTGTTCACAATCTGACTGTGAGCCTGGACGGAATATATCGGCACCGAGGGACTCTGCAAGTCTGTGATCTCCATCTTGCCGTCAAAATCTCCCACACAGAGGTGCCGGTCTTCCAGGGAGGACGCACCAAAGGTTCCTGGGGGCCCAAAGGGATAATTAATCCTTATTGAAGTATTAACCCCTTGAGGCCAGAACGTAACTTCCATTGTAATTTAAGTCATTGTAAATCCATAAAACGGTTTTTTTGTGAATATAAGCAATAATTTATAGATACGAATGACCTTTTAGTATTTTGTCAAATAACTAATTTGGTATATTAAGTTACTTTTCGTAATTTCATGATTAACACCACATTTTTATTTATAGCAAAGGAAAGATCGGGCATGAAAGGGTTAAGGAAAAATGTCACAGTCCAGAAAGTGATTGCTCTTAAGAATAGGTCATGTGCATGTGAAATACAGAAAAATAGAGTAAAAGTTTGGTGCCACACAATGTTAAGTTACGTCTACACTTTGCAGGGGTTGGCGTGAGAGGCTGCACTCACCACACTTGAGAGCCTTGGGTCGCTCCACATCATGAAGCAGCTCCAGCTTGCCGTCATTCAGCTCATACACCTGCAAAGGTAAGACAGTCGGGAAAATACTATTTTTTACCTCTGCCCATCACACACCCACGGATAAATAAGATTTCCATAGCAGTATCTTAGGCAGCTTTGCCATTTTTTTGAAGTTGAAATATTGATGTAACTCAAGAAAAATTACTTCATAATGCACCACCATGATATGAGTCTGGTAGGAGATGGGAGGATCAGGTGAAAAGACAGCAGGTGAACATACTCCGTTTGTCTAGGGTGCAGTGAAACAGACCAACCATACTAAGATGACATTTTCTTTGACATTTTCTCTATGTATTGCTACAACTTTTCATCAATCTTTTATGGTTTTCTGTACTGCAGGATGTTTTTACAGCTTGATTTACATGCCATTTATGTAATACATTGCTTGCATAATTATACTGATCTATTCGGAGGCGACTAGTAAAGTTGTGTTTTTCAGCATAGTGCATAAAAACAAAATTTAATCCTACTCCTATTAACAAAAATAAAACAATATAAAGTATCTGCATTTTTGTTGCCGGTTAACTTCCGTATTTGAGCACACATGATTTTTAGGGCGAAATTTTGTTATACTGAATAGTCTGATATGTTTTGAATTAATCTGGTACTCGTTTTCGGCAGAAATCATAGTTTTTCCTCTACCCCCATTGTGCCAAGTTTAAAATAGGGATTTCTGCCAAATATCAACAGCAGATTGATTCCTTAACACATCAAAAACTCATCAGAAAAAAATAGCTTCACTCTCGATAAATACCAAATTACAATAGTGGAGCAACAACAATGTTTGTTTTTAGCTGTGGGAAACCCCGCTCCGCCCCGCCCTCTTGGCCCTTCCCACTAACATTCTGCTCTGCTTCGCACTAAAGTAAAGGTAAAGATGGGGGCATATCCTATGCTGCCTCGGTGCTCATCTCCGTCACATTAGCCTTGAGCCAGTGGTGGGTGACAACCCTGCTATCCCGGGACACAGGGCTAGTGTGACATCCGGGTTACCTCAGTTACCTTCCCCAGTTTTCCCAGGTACCATTTATCAACCAACCCCAAAAAGGAAGGATGAACAGCTGGTTGGGCTGCACGCCGACTGCCCTGGCCGGGATTCGAACCCAGGCCGCGGATTCATAGCTAGGCGCCCTAGCCATACATGGAGGCTTCGCACTGCTGTAGTTAATAAATTGGTTTTTTCCTTGATATTATCTGTAATGAAATCAAATCCCTAAGTCAACTGTAACCTAATCTAGCCTAATTTAACCAAATCTTACCGTTTGGGCTGAAATCAATAGTTTTTTTAAACAGAGGGGAGGGGGTTGATGCAGTATAAAAAAAAATATGATTTCCACCAAAAAACAATTACCAAATAAATTCACAACACATCAAAACATTGTCGCCTCCGTGTGTAGTGGCTAGCGTGCCTGGCTACAAATCTGCGGGCCCTGGTTCGAATCCGGACCAGGGCAGTCGGCGACCAGCCAATACAGCTGTTCTTCCTTCCTTTCGGGGTTGATAAATGGGTACCTGGGGTAACCTGGGGAAGGTAACTGTGGTAACCTGGCTGTCACACTAGCCCTGTGTCTCGGGGTAACGGGTCTTCACCCACCACAGGTTCAAAGGGCTAATACCACGGAGATGAGGCACTGAATGCCACGCGCAGCATAGCGTATACTCCCATCTTTACCTTTTTACCTTTACATCAAAACAAACAGAAATAAATTCAAATAATAATGTTGTGTGCAAAAAACAATACATAGTGCCCAATCTCAAAATTATACCCAGTTGATTTTGAATTTTCAGAATCATACCCAGCCTCCTGGATTTTGAATTCCTCACGGTATGTCACAGGTCGTTGAATATTCAATGTTAGTTATGTGCGACGTTTTAGAAAAATTAGCTATACAGTTTGAGGAGCAAAGTTTTCTTGGTTGCATGTCTGCCTCACACACCAGGCCGGGAACAACCTTTTTGGGACCTGAATGCTGTAACTGCTGAGCTAAAGTGCCATCCCTAACAGACTGTCATTGAATATAGATTAAGTATAAGAAGACATTACATAGCTATCCTAGGTCATAGTCATTCTTTAATTTTCTTTCACGTACACAATAGTCTGAGTGTTACTTGAAAGCATAAGTATTCTCTTCAGAGCTTGGGCACACAGTTGCCTTCCCGTCACGAAAAGGTTGAACAAATTAAAATGGAGGTGTGTAGTTATTCCTATAGTTTCAAACCCTAGGTCATTAAGCTCTTTAATAATATAAGTAATACATTACAAAGGTAATACCTGCAGGGCTCCAGTTATGGTCAGGGATATGACCTAAAATGTTCTATATCTCCGAAACTATTGATTTGCGACGGAAAGCTCAAAGAGAAAATTTCTCTTAGAATACAATAAGGTAAACAAAAGCCATGCTCCCAATTGTGTAGGGAAGTTTGGTGCCATCGTAAAAATTTACCAACTTTTTTATTATTGGACCCAGTTAGGAGGTTAAAGGTTAGGTAAGGTAAGGTAAGGTAAGGTAAGGTAAGGTAAGGTTCAGGTTAGGTTAGGTTAGGTTAGGTTAGGTTAGGTTAGGTTAGGTTAGGTAAGGGTGCGCCTCCGAAACAAAAGCAATGCAGGTCACAAGAAGAGGAAGAGGGAGGCATTTTGTAAACAAGGAGACGTATTCCTCCCCCCACCTAAAATGTTCTATATCTCCGAAACTATTGATTTGCGACAGAAAGCTCAGAGAAAATTTCTCTTAGAATACAATAAGGTAAACAAAAGCCATGCTCCCAATTGTGTAGGGAAGTTTGCTGCCATCGTAAAAAATTTACCAACTTTTTATTATTGGACCCAGTTAGGAGGTTAAAGGTTAGTAAGGTAAGGTAAGGTAAGGTTCAGGTTAGGTTAGGTTATAGGTTAGGTTGGGTTTAAGGTTGGGTTAGGTAAGGTTAGGTAAGGGTGCGCCTCCGAAACAAAAGCGATGCAGGTCACAAGAAGAGGAAGAGGAGGCATTTTGTAAACAAGGAGACGTATTCTTCCTCCCACCTAAAATGTTCATATCTCCGAAACTATTGATTTGCGACGGAAAGCTCAGAGAAAATGTCTCTTAGAATACAATAAGGTAAAACAAAAACCATGCTCCCTATTGTGTAGGGAAGTTTGGTCCTATCGTAAAAATTTACCGAAATAACAATAGTGCCCAATCTCAAAATTATACCCAGTTGATTTTGAATTTTCAGAATTATACCCAGCCTCCTGGATTTTAATTCCTCACGGTATGTCACAGGTCGTTGAATATTCAATGTTAGTTATGTGCGACGTTTTAGAAAAATTAGCTATACAGTTTGAGGAGCAAAGTTTCTTGGTTGCATGTCTGCCTCACACACCAGGCCGGGAACAACCTTTTTGGGACCTGAATGCTGTAATAGTGCAGCAGATAATCATAACAATTGTGCAAATTATGACTAAAGCATGAAATTTTACCAGTGTTAGTACATACCATAAGGTTTCATTTTCAGATCGGGAGGTAAGTCAGATTTGACCTCTGAGGATAGTGAGAGGTCAATGACCTCAATTACATTGAAATTGTCATTTTTTCACGATTCTGGTGCAGTTTGTCTGTTTTGGGAATCATTAAAAATTTATGTTGCCATGTGTTGGTTCCTTTATCTTCTGGAGAGCCTATTTATACATAATCACAGGATGCAACCATGACTGAACAGTGCTTTAAATGAGGTCAGTGACCTCAGAAAACAAATTTATTGAAATACACATTTAGGTTATTGTGGTGTCCAGAACAGCTTGCATGAAATCGTGTTGTAAGATTATCTGTGCAACCTTAATTTCAATGTGCACTGAACATAGTCTATAAGCTTTAAAGTACAGTGAGGTCAGTTACCTCAGACACATGTATAGTACATACCGGTACATGTAATACACACACATTATCCATATAGACGCATAAATATAAAGGTGTCTGATTGCACCTAACAGTCTCCCGAACATGCACATAATGACAGTGCACTTGAGTGCAGCCTTGGTGCACTTGCAGCGGCCGGTACATCCCTTCTTGCAGCCGCAGTGGATCAGTTTCGTGGCAAGATTTTGATGCCTCTGGCAGTGTCGTCCAAAGAGGCTGCCACCCAGAGGCCTCCTTTGTCCAGCCCCAGTCAGATGGGATTGGTAACTCTGGATTCAGGACCAGAGTTTGGTTCAGCAGTTGCCTGGAGAGATGCACGCTTGATGTGCTGCTGGAGTGCTGCCTGCGTTGGGGGAATGTTTTCTAGAGCCCTAGACTTGTGTGCGAAGAGCTGTTTCCTAGCATCGTTCACTTCCATGGGTCACTGGTGCGGTCATACATCAGCACAACGAGGCACTCCAGCAGTGACATTGACTCCTCACTCACATCACTTGGCATGCGTAAGAGTTCTTCAAAGGCATCAGTCACCTGTGGAACACTTTCCAAGTCTCCCAGGCAGTCTTCTTCCCTCTGCCAGCGAAAGAAGACACAGTGTCGCACCCTGTGAGGGCATGGAAGATGGGGAGAGTAGCACATTGTCTTGGGTTCATGGCGGCTGCAGTTGGTGAACAGCTATGTACCGCAAGCTGGATCCAGTACCAAGAGCTATCCACAGCTCGTCAGGATTGATGTTGTTGAATGAAGCCACAGCCAGTACCACAACATCAGTATCCACAGTGGTATTAGGGTGTCCCAAATCCCAAAAGTTTTGAAATGTTGCACGCTATTGGTTATTCCGGTTCTCTAATAGTAAAACAGTATTGCGTTAAAATTTTTGGGCGAATTGAGTAATATTTAGGGGTCCCGACAAAGTAAACATTTAGGTGACGTGACTAGAATTTCAGGATTTTTCACAATTTCACTTTTTTTCTCCCTCAGGTTATCAACATGGCAACAAGAGCCGCTAGTAATCTTTGGCTGATCGACAAGGCTCCAATCGATTAAATCAACGGAGCCCGGCTACCATCGAAGGAGCAGGTCCTCCGCTACTACCACCACCCCGGGAGATGGGGAAGAGGGCGAGCGGGAGCAGGAAGGCGGTGGTGGAGGAGGTTCCCCCCTTTCTGGTCGCGCCCGGGATTCCGACAACTACAGTAATACACGCAGGCACGAAGCTGTCAAAGCTGGTAAAGGCGTACAATGACCTCAAGAAAAACAAGAACAAAGACAGGCCGAAACATCGTATGGATGAGGAGATTTTCAAAGGAGACCTCCAAGAAATCTTCGACCTCGCACACTCTCCTCTCTCCAACGGGCAGATGTGAAGGACGAGGACAAGGAGTTTCCTACGGAGTCAGAGAGAAGACAGAGGGGAATCATCCATGGCTGGAATTGCCCTCGTGACAGCGAAGAGGTGGAGAAGCAGGTCGAGCGCGGAACTCGACCCCAATCGGCCCCGGGAACGTGAAGACAGCGACATTGCCGGGCTGACTGAAAGGGGGGGAAATCCCAACCCAAAAGCAGTAGCAGCAGCAGCAGTCCTGTGTCGATGACGTCATCACCGGCTCGTGGATCCCGAAGCCAGAGGAAAAAACTCAAACAGTCGCCATCGATCTCCGTTGAAGGATCTTAACCTCATTTCAACTTGGGATCGAGAGAAGTTGTCGGTGCGGCAAGCAACGTCAACGTTCGCAGCTACCGCTCAAGTTCTTGGAAGGAAAATTTGGGGGTATGGCGGTCTCGAAGAGCACGGTCCCGAGCACGAATTGCGGGGAGAGAGCAAGCCGCCGAGAAGATCGTGGAACTGGGGAAACCCAGGAGATACCTGAGAGGTTGGTCCTGCTTGGGACGGAAAACTCCTCCCGTCCCTCTCTGGCGATAACGGAGGACCGCATCGCCGTCCTCCTCACAGGGAGATGACCCGAGTTCCTTCTTGGGGTCCCGGCTCGGATTCGACTGGCAGAAACGTGGCTGCAGTGGTCTTGAAGGAGGTGGACGAAGCAGGCGTCGGGGACAAGATCATCGCCTTCTGTTTCGACACCACGGCTTCGAACACTGGCATGGTGCAAGGTGCTTGCATTGGGATTGAGCAAGAATTTCGGACGAAGCTTGCTTTGGTTGGCCTGCCGCCATCATGTCCACGAGTGTATCCTCAGGATGTCTTCGAAGCCCACCCGGCTCTTCCTCTGGTCCTGACATTGGAATTTTTAAAAACGACTCCGTGATCGATGGCCCTTCGTGGATTCCTCGCAGAGAGAGACGGTGGAAACATCGGAGGAAACCTCGTAGAGTTCTTCGCACCCAATGACCCCTGCCAGCAAGCTGAAAGGGTGACGATTGGCCTTCCTGAAGGAGCTCTGATGTCGAAGAACCATCCCAGGGAAGACTATGAAGAACTTCTCCGTCTCTCCTACCTGTTCCTCGGTGGTGAAGGTGCAGCCAAACCATTCCGCCGTCCTGGAGCTCTCCATCAAGCCTGGTGGATGGCCAAGGCCATCTACTGCCTCAAGCTTCAGATGCTGAAATCCCAGCTGTCGCTGACTGGTCGAGAGAAGGCCAGAGTGAAACGAGTGGCCCTCTTCGTTGCTCTGGTGTACTGCAAGCAATGGCATGAGGCACCGATCTCTGTGAAAACAGAGGACGTGCTCAAGTTGAGTTGAACTCAAGTGAAAAACAGTTGAACGACGTGCTCTTCCTCGAGATCCTCAAGACATACCCTGACCAAACCGTTGCCAAGGCAGCAGAACAAGCCCTGCGACGCCACCTGTGGTACGTTTCCGAGGAAAAAGCGGGACTGCCTTCTTCGACTCAAGGATTGATGTGGAGGAGAAGAAGCAGATGGTCAAGGCATTGGACAAGCCCGCCTCGAAAAAGGAACTCAAGCGAATTGGAGGGAAAAAAAGGAAAATTCTTCCTCCTCTCGTCCTTCGTCACTTCGAAGACACAGCCTTTTTTCAGAAACTCGAGGCGGACGAGGGCTTCCTGGCAAAGGACCCGGCATTGTGGGAGGAGGACGACCGATTCAAGGACGCTCGGAAACGGGCACTTGGCCTCCGGGTGGTCAACGATGCCGCAGAGCGGGGCATCGCCCTAGTCCAGCGCTACCTGGGGTCCACGAAGTCGGCCGCACAGGAGAAGTATCTCCTCCAGTTAGTCCACCACCATCGGAAACTTGTGGGGCGGGAAAAGAAGGGGGACCTTCAAAAGAAGGCTTTCTGAATGGGAAAAAATGAAACACTGTCTGTTTTTGGTTTCCTTATAAGTGTCCCTTTTTAAAAATGTTGGATGTTTTGATATTTTCTTTTTTTTTGAAGGTTATTAGAAAAATTTTTCAGTTTGTCGCGACCCTTAAATATTCTTCGATTTAATCTAATTTCACAGGAACTCCCTTTTTATGCAGTGTTTAACAGAAATAAAAAATGAGCAAGTTAAAAAACATGTTTCATTTTTTCCCTCTATGATCTTGGGGCACCCTAGTGCATATGGCCAACCCTTTTTTTATCCCCTTCTGCACAGCATCTGCCACATGTAGAAGCAGGCGAGTGTCCGCCCCCTCGTGTGAACATGAGGCGAGGCTGGGGAATTTGGACTCGGCAGGAGAGCACAGGACCTCAGTTCCACATGTTGCATCATTTCCTTGCCCTCTGCTATTTGGAGAAAGAATGGTCTCTCGTGACAGGAACCCAAAAAGCTCAAATCTTGTTTTGATCCACACGAAGGGAAATCCCCTTTCCCGTTCTTAGGCATGACGGTAGAGGGATCCACTCTCTTCCTGATGCCCTTGCCCCCCTTCTGTCTGGTCGGCCTTTCAGGCTGTCAGGTAGATATACATCCCAGACGAGGTCGAGTCTGTTGACCTTTCGAGTTGAGTGGGTATGTAAGGTGCCAAGACTGTGTTCACATACTCTTCAAAGGGCTTTGCCATTACAGGATTGACCATTTTTAACAATAGCTGCTCCGTCAAGGATTGTGGCATCAACCCCAGGTGCGCTTGTGGTTTCGGGTTGGTCTGATTTCAGGCAGTGTAGTAGATCTGCTTTGACTCCAAGGCGCAGTTTTCCTCCTGTTGATAATGCTGGTGGGGCTGCCTGGTTCTCGTGGCAGAAGAACTGGTCCAGATCCCCATCACGTGATTGGCAGGCAATATACAGCCTCGAGAAGAGACTACAGTCACTCTTCACTGCGGCGAGTTGGATCTGCTGCTTTGACTGCGTCTTGGTCTGTGACCGACTGAAGAGTGGCAACTTGTTCTTGGGCAGTGTTTCTGTAACTGGCTTCGTGCATAGTCCAGTCTTTCTTCAACAAACTTTGTGTACTGCTCCTCACCAAGGACTCAATCTTCCTCACAGTTTCTGCCACTGGGGTGTCCATGATGTCTCTCGTGTCAAGGACCAGTAGATCTTGAGTGTTCTCTAGGAAGGGATTCCCCATCTCTTCAAACACTGCTATAAGTGCTCTGACATCCTTCATAAAGGCTGCTTGCACTCCAGGTTTCTGGTCATGGTGAAGATGCCCAGTGTCGTGAGCACCGCCATGTCCTCTTGTCGCCTGCTCTTCAAACTCTGCAGTGATCCTGGCTATTTCTGGCCCTGCCACCATCCAGCGTCTGAGTGCCCCAGGGTTTCCTGTCAGTCAGACGTAGAGGGCTGGGCTGGGTCTATGAGGATATGACGCTTTGCCATAGTGACGATCAGGTCTGGGATGCTTGTATCTTGGCTTCGATCATCAGGCAGGGAATCCTGCAATACACAAGTACAACAATTGTGTTAGTACCAGCCACCACAGTTTACATTCATTGGCATCAATATTTGATATGTTGAGGTAATTGACCTCTCACTGTCCTCAGAGGTCAAAGCTAGACACCTGTAAATAATTACCAACGCTGTGTGGAATAATTAGACACTTTTATTGGAACACAAACGCATGGTTTGTACATCATAAACATGTTTACCATTAACCAATGACGCCAAACATTAATATTTTGATACTTTGAGGTCATTGACCTCTAGGGGCCCTCAGAGGTAAAATCCCCTTTTACCCCCGACGAAAATGAAGCTTATGATGACTACAGGGTAGAATTTCTGCTTTAGTCATAATTTGCAATCTTATGAAAAGGAGATTTCAGCTGTACTAAAACTGTGAGCAAAAGGCCACCCCAAACGATGTCATTAATATATTTTTAAGTAAAAGAAGACTTTACATAGCACCTAGGTCATAACATTTTATTTTTCATTCCACAAAATAGTCTGAAGTTTACCGAAAGCTAAGTATTCTCTTCAGAGTTGGGCACACTTCCTTCCCGTCACGAAAAGGTTGAAAAAAAAAAAAAGGAGGTGTGTAGTTATTCCCTAGTTTCAACCCTGGGTCATTAAGCTCTTGGATAATATAAGAAAACCCTTAAAAAGGTAATACCTCCCAGGGCTCCAGTGCCTCGCGCGTGTGCCCGGGGCCACCACCTTGGCACTCTTGGGCACCCATTTCACGTCGAAGTCACTGTAGTTAAGGCTCTTCTCTACATAGACCAGTATCTGCGGCTTTTCCATGCCTTGGGGTGGAGGGAATCACACACAGCAGTGCTATTATTACACACCCCTATTGTTCCTGCAGGTGTTGATGACAGGCCCGACACATGTAACAGAGCCAGCGAGCCTTCTTCTTTTTCTTTTGACCTTTGTAGCTTAGTATTGCTTCATAGGTCCTCTTAAACCCTTCGTCTCTTTCGTTAACAAACTTGTTCAACTCTACCCTTGTTCTTTCACCTGGGATGCTAAAACATTTTCCTCATGACTTTGCACAGAACTCGTGGATGTAAACAAACCCACCCCCAGTCCACCACCACCACCACTCGGCTATAGATGACTGAAACCGCTAGATTACATAAACCCTGCATATAAGTTTGTGCTTTAGAGAGCTGAATGTGGGCTAGAAGGAAGTATTTATTTAACTGCATGAGTATATAAAAAGAAAATCAGAGTGGTGGGTATCTTACATCCAACAGAAAGAATATTGATAGAAAAGAAAAGATGCATTCAGATCCTACTCAAGGCCGTGTCCAGTCAACATTATATTCCCTATGTAACCATGGTAACGTGAGGACGCTGTCGCTGGAGCGGGTTGATTGATTGCAGACATCTTTCCTGACCCTTTGTAACAGACTCTTCACGACCCTTTATAACAGAGGGACATCTTTCCCGACCCTTTGTAACAGACATCTTCCTGACCCTTTGTAACAGACATCTTCCTGACTCATACTAGTATATTTTTCATGCACAAATGCCCAGAGAAATGTGATATTTAAGAAGGAAATTATAGATATACAAACGAATCCATAACAACATGTGATAATCCTAGGTGACTTTAACAGTCATCTTGGAGTCTTAGGACCACAACCGCTGAATAAAAATAGAGAAATTACAATAGAGATGGTAGAAGAACTTGACTATACTATCCTAAATGGAACAATGGAATGTTCAGGAGTGATGACAAGATGTCAAAATGGTATACAAAGTGCAATAGACTAGCTTTAGTAAATCATAAGTCATGACCCAATTCATAAACATGAAAATAGACGAAAATAAAAAAATTTACGACCTTTCCGACCACAACCTGCTGGAAATTAACTTCAAAGTAAACAGTGGACAACAACAAAAAATTTCAAGATGAAAATTCAACAAAAATTACAGTCCAAGCTTTAAAAGAGGAACACTGCGAAATACATTAAAGAAGTTGAAACACGACTACATATCCGAATAACCCAATAACTAATATAAAAGACTTGGAAGAAATCAGACCAGTCAGCGCAAAAAACACCTAACAAAGACATACTTCAAGAGAACTACAAAACACAGCCAAGAGACCGAGCCCATCGGATAACAAAAAATATAAAGAAAGGAATAAAGAAAAGGAAGGAATTTAATAGACAGGCAAGGAGGGCTACAACACAAGAAGAAAAGAGAGGACTAAAGCAAATGTATACAAACAGAAACTACAATTTAAAAGAGGAAATTAAAATAGCAGTAGCAAAACATGAAAGAATAATTACTGAAAAGATTAAACAAGACAAACATTCAAAAAGAAACTGTGGAAGCAAATAAATTACTTAAGAGGAATTGAAAATACAAAGAAATCTGTGACTCTTTATGAAAATACAATAGAGATTCCAAAGGAAGAGATCAAGCCCAAGCTCCACCATTACTGAGAAGGAGTGTCCCAAAAAGCAGCCAAACAGAAATAACAAACGTGGAACCTAAATGAACGACAAAACTACGTAACGAGTTTTTTTAACCAAACAGACCAGGGTTACAGTACAGCTGCTCATAAATGAACGACAAATAAGTCTCCCAACACACCTTCTAGAACATTATGATACAATATTAGCCCAACCACTGCAAATGATCACTAACATGGAACAACCAAACTTTCAAGAAAATGAGTTTACAACATGCTCTCAAGGCAATAAAAAAAACCAAAGCTACAGGACCAGATGCTATGAGGGAAATTTTTAAACCCTGGCAGACAGTAAAATCTTTACAAACACCATAAAAACATGTTTTGACAACATATTAAAGTGGAACTGAAACCTCAAAATGGAAATTATCAAAAAACTAAAATTTGATAGACAAAAAGAACAAACCTCAGTAAGTGATCTACGACCCATCGCCCTGCTCAACTCTTCCTACAATTGTTTATGGCCATACCGAGAAGCAAAATGACAATCACATGCACAAAAATCAACAGGATAATGAACTACAAGCTGGTTTAACAAGAAAAGACCATCGAAACAACCTGTTTCTTTTAAACTACTGCATCGAACAGTCTTTCAAGATGAAGAGACTATTAAAAACCATCGCTATAGATTTCAAGAAAGCCTTTGACAGGGGTGAAAGAAAGCCCCTAATAGAATCCCTAAAAAAGTTCGGGATACATCCACACATAATTGACGTCATAAGTGCCCATATACCAAAATGACAAGACCATCCTGTATCTAAACAATGGATCGTAACAAACATGGGTGTCACCAGCGGAATAAGCAAAGTTGCAATGGTTCAACATCACTGTTTTTTAATGATAACATCATCCTACACCTGAACCAAACAAAAATTGGATCAAAGATGAGATATGCTTTATCCCTGCATTGTTTTATGCAGATTGATGGCCTTATTTAGCACAAAGTGAATCAGATGCCCTAAACATGACATTGACACTCATCGAAGCGCAAGAGCAAGTGGCCTGGAGATGAATAAAGACAAAAGCCATATAAAGATTTCAACCATGAAACAGCTCTTGATAATCTCTGTGATATCAAAATAACAAAGGAAATAAAATACTTGGGGGTAAATATCACCAAAAAAAGAAGATGCTTTGATCAATTCAAGAAAGAAACCATAAAAGAAACCCATAGGTTGAGCAAAGTAACAGCAGCAGTAGTGGCAAACAGCACCAACATTGGGAAAACATACTGGAAACAAGTGGTGTTACCCAAGCTTCTCTTACTGTCAAGGCATCATAAACCCTACAACGTAAAAAACCTAGAAAAACTCCAAAAAACAGAGAACAAAACTTTCAGAACAATACTACGAGCCCCCAAATACACACCAAACAGTTTTTCCCTTTAAAAGGGGAAATTGGATCATCTTTTATGAAAACCAGAGATGCAAAAGCTAAACTCTCATACATAAGATACATTATGGCCCACTCCACAAATGATCTACTGAAACGATGCTTGCTACAAAGACTAGAAAATGGGGAAAAATTACTGGACCAAACAGTCAACAGTTATTTAAAAGAGCTTAATACCAACATATACCAACTTGTATGAAAACACAACAAGAAATAACTGACAAATTAAAGAACATGATACCAAGAAATTGGGAAAACAGAACTTTTTGAAAAAGAACACTTAGACTTTACAGAACATACAAAACACACATAAAAGAAATAGACTTTTATGATAATGATGAATCCACTACAATTTGATAAGATGCAGAAGCAACACACTGAACTAAACTACAGGAACAGAACACCAACGGGAACACAGCATGCACGACATGTAACACTGGACAGGATGAAACTTTAGAACACTTCCTATTAACACTGCGAGGAATATAAAGCCCTCAGGAAAACTTAAACTTTCTACAAGACAACACACTGACAAATGATGTAAAGCTTGCAACATTTTTACGCAGATGAACAGGATGCAGATGTGAAGAAACAAACTTTTTTACTGTTGTGGAAAAAAAGGAAAAAAGCAAAAACATTGATTAGCAAGAAAAACAAGACATTTCCAAAATAAAATTTACAAGTTTTAAGCACAAAACGGGGTGATCAAAACAACAAACACCACAACACTTCAGGAATCAGAATTAAAATCACCGATACCAAGGTGTTACCCCCACACTTCATCGACTTCGACTTTGACTTCGACCTTTGTAACAGACATCTTCCTGACCCTTTGTAACATAGAGACATCTTCCTGACCCTTTGTAACAGACATCTTCCTGACCCTTTGTTACAGACATCTTCCTGACCTTGTAACAGACATCTTCCTGACCCTTTGTAACATAGAACATCTTCCTTACCCTTTTTAACAGATCTTCCTGACCCTTTGTAACAGACATCTTTCCCGACCCTTTGTAACAGACATCTTCCTGACCCTTTGTAACAGACATCTTCCTGACCCTTTGTAACAGACATCTTCCTGACCCTTTGTAACAAATATCTTCCCCGACCCTTTGTAACAGACTCTTCCCCGCCCCTTTGTAACAGACATCTTCACGATCTTTTATAACAGACATCTTCCTGACCCTTTGTAACAGACATCTTCCTGACCCTTTGTAAAAGACATCTTCACGACCAGTGCGTAGCTAGCCAGAAAATTGAAAAGGGGGGGGCAATATATTACAATATATTGTTTTCGCAGAGCACTCACCTTTCTTATCACACCAAGGGCGCCTCACGTAAAAAATTACTCCTGACGGAGATTCGGCAGAAGTACCTGAGGCGAGTAGCTTATCTCACCGCTGATGGACCTTATCACACCCGGGGGAAGGGCNTCACAGTTATAAAAAAGGACTTGTTTTAAACCATCCCCAATAGTTTTTGAAACCAGAACTTCTCGGTGGAAGAAAGCAGTGAGTTTTTTTATGACTTCAGGGTTTTTTTCTTTCACGCGTGATACAAAGCCTTGTACTGGGGCCAATCATTGAGGGAGCCCCATCAGTGCAGATTCCAACGCATCGGTTCCATGACAAACCACAAGATTCCAGGTAAGAAGGACAAGATGTTGAAAATGTCGTGGCCTTTGGTAGTTTTTGGCAGTTCTTTACAGCAAAAATAATTTCCATTATTTCACCTTTCATTTTCAAATCGTACAAATGCCAGCAGCTGAGCTTTACCAGTTATATCAGTTGTCTCTCTACTTGGAGAGCAAAGTTGTTATTTTGCAGTATTTCAGACAAAATACCAGAAATATTGTTGAACAGGTCATCCACGCGCCTACTAATTGTATTATCAGAAACAGGAACCTTGCTTAATTCACTTTCAGCTTCTTCACCTAGTTCTCACAATTTTTTTGGGCAAGCAGGCATTATTAGGTTTTCTGCAATAGTGTGACTTTTCATTTTCTTGGGAACTAGCTCAGCCACTAAATAGCTTGCTTCTTGGGCCTTATACGGTTATGATGGTTACCTTCTTTTCAAAAACTTTTCTTTGTTTCTGCTGTGAATCCAAGAGTCTTCGAAAATAATCCACTGTTTTATTTGACAAGTGGCTGTGATTAGCAGAGGTGGGCATCGCAATTTTTTTCCAATTCCGCAATCTTAATTCCGCAATTCCAAACCTGCACCAGTCCGCAATCGCAATTCCCGCAATTTTTTTCAGATAGGCCTTTTCCCCAATCGCAATTCCGCAATTCCGCAATTCCGCAAACTAATTTTAATACCTACAATTAAAACAAAACGGTCAATTTATAGTTTCACCCAACCAACGATTTTCTGATGCGCCTTATGTTTTTCTGGTGTGTGTGTTTTGAATGAATCTGCTAACCGTTTCTGTACGAATTTTTAAATTTTTTTTTTTTTTTTTTGCAAAAATGACAAAAAAAAAAAAAAAAAAATGAACCTAAACCTAACCTAACTTTTACCTATACCTAAACCTAAGCTAACCTTTACCTAACTAAAAAAAAAAAAAAAAAAATTACCTTTATCTACCTAAAAAAAAAAAAAAAAAAAAATTGCGACAGAAACAGTTAGCAGATTCATTCAAAACACATAAAAACACACCAGAAAAACATAAGGCGCATCAGAAAATCGTTGGTTGGGTGAAACTATAAATTATCCAACAAAACACCTACAATTAAAACAAAAAATGTCTATAGACTTTTTATTAGTGTTTATTTTTAATACTTCTGTATTCCTATTCTGTTTCTGTCTATACTTGTTACTTGTCATTCACAATTAAGTCTTTGTCTCTTTTAGTGTTTTTCTTTACTTTTACACTTCACAGTCTACTGGCTAGTAATCACTAGGTGACTAGGGTATCTATATGAAAGAGGGTAACGCCATTCATAGGCCCTATGCTAAACGCTACTGGGCGCCATCTTAGCGCCAGGGCCTCTTCGTTCACCCAAGACCCGGGGAAGTTCTCAAGGCATGACCCCGCAGTATATCATGTTATACATGTATATAGGCTATACTGTTATCTTCGGAAATGTTTGTTCTATAAGATTATCACATAAAACACAGTAAAACACATTAAATAAAGGCCATTATGAGACTGAAGCAATATGCATGAACTTAAAATTCACTTAAATGTGTCGCCGTGTAAAACCTTGTGGGACAACATATTACATGGAAGATATCAATAGAAGCAGAATTGTATTAGCTTTCCATTGATATATTTCGTTTTCTGATAAATGCAGTAGTACCTTGCAAAATGAGCGTTAACTAAATAAATCGCCGCGCAGGCCGCTCTCTGTGATGACTCTGTTCACAAATAATCAAATATATTATTGGATATATATCGCCTTTTATTCAGCCTTTATAACAATTTTTCTATGTTTTAACTTTTTAACTAGTAAATTAAAGGAAATTTATAGTTTCACCCAACCAACGAGTTTCTGATGCGCCTTATGTATATAATAAGGCGCATCAGAAAATCGTTGGTTGGCTGAAACTATAAATTGACCAATTAAATTTACTAAATACTCAGTAGATAAGGAATAACTTACTTGTCCAAGTGACTCAAGTTAGCTGGAAGCTTCTCTTCACCTGTTTCCTGGCCCTGCCTGCTCTCACGCTCCGTGCTCTGGCTGAGGGGCTGAGTGCTGGGGAGATCATCCTAAGCCTCCAAGTCACTTCTGACAACAATCCCCACTTCTAACACTATCAGTATCCAGTGTATCCACACTCATACTCCTACTCCTAGGCGACGGAGTGGCGAAAAAAACTTTTCCATTCTGGTTAAATTGCTAATTTTCATTAGCAAAAATAGACTTAATAAACGGCGTTTAGTAAATAAACAGGCATTTTTGCTTCTGTCTAATTTGTAATATCAGTAATTTCAAATTTGTCTTATATTTTGCAGATTGTGCTCATATAATTAGCGTTTAGTAAACGCTAATTATATGAGCACAATCTGCAAAATATAAGACAGATTTGAAATTACTGAAATTACAAATTAGACAGAAGCAAAAATAGCCGTGTATTTACTAAACGCCGTTTATTAAGCCTATTGTTACCCGTATATATAAGTTAATAAACCCGTTTATTTACCACAATAGACACTGGTTAGTGGTTACTAACCACTAACCACTGCCAGTAAACCAGTGTCTATTGTCTAATTTGTGCAATCTTAATACTTAACTAACACAACAACAGTATATGTAGGATAAATCAGTAATCACACACACGGCCCGCGAAGTGAGCGTACACGCTCTCAATCCCAAGTTCCCCGAACGCACTGACTGAGTGAGTGACTGTGCTACACTAGCTATAACACTAGCTAGCGATGCTTGGACGATGCTTGCTTTGGTCTTGGTACGAAGACCGTTTTTCTCGCAATTGAAACTGATTGGTTTCTGCGACAAAAACACAACAAGCTTGGTCGGGGCCGAAATAATAATTAATCCAAAACATTGCAAACAATATCACAAAGCAGTATAACACACATTTCAGCAAGTGTTATTGGAGTGGTCTTCGTAATCCAAGACGGTGCTTGGACGACAAAAACACGGCTCATTGGCAGTTGGCAGTGTCGTCTCCACCATATTTGGTGGGAACTTATGTTCACGCGGGCACTTGCCATTTTGAAGGTGGTGATCGTCACAATGATTGCGATTGCGTTTCAAAATTTTGGCGGTCCGCAACCCGCAATTCCGCATTTTTTTCAGGCATCCGTAATTGCGCAATTCCGCAACCGAATTACCCATTCCGCAAGTTATTGCGATTGCGCTTTAAAATTTTGGCGGGCCGCAATTCGCAATTCCGCAAGTTTTTCAGGCATCTGTAATTGCGCAATTCCGCAACCGAATTACCATTCCGCAAGTTGCGGAATTGCGGAATTGCGGACTAAAATTGCGGAATGCCCACCTCTGGTGATTAGTAGTTAAGTGTCGCTTTAACTTGGCTGGGGCCATAGCTGTGTTAGCGAGCTTTTTCCCACAAACAATGCACAAAGGAAGTGGACAGTTTTCTTCTCCAGTCCATGTAAAGCCAATGGCCAGATAACTGTCATTGTAAAGGCGATTTTTTTTAACATCACTCACTTTTCCTTTACTCGTACTTGGCTGTGGTATTTGTGATTCTTCGTCACTGTCCTCCTCTCCACTAACATGCTTTCTTTTCAAATATTTGAACATGCTTCAGTCATTAAAATCCGTATCAAACTAATATTAACTGGTGAGATTAATTAACACAATGTTTCACTCGGTTGCGCTGCTCAAAACTGACTGAAGGAAGATGAGTGAACGGCTGGGCTGGGGCTCGTGACACGTATGATACTCGTACGAGGTTGCGTCACCCTCCTACCCAACCCCTGTGTCGCCAAACTTGCGGAGTAGGAATGAAGGGCGTATCCCGCACCGGCAATAACACAATTTTTTTCTTTAAGCCGCGGTCACACGAGCACTTTTTCCGGCAATATTCAGCTAGCAAGACCAAACCGGCCTCAAGTCGGCTAAAATTGACGACAAAAAGTCAAGACGAACATGTTGGTGTTCTTGGCTGAAAATTCCCGGAAATTCCCACCACCAACGCATATTATTTGAAATTCATTTTTAATGCACGCTCTAATTCAATATACAAAAGCTGAAATAAATAGCTACATAGTGGCAAGAACCGATTACAAGACGAATTGTGAAGTCTTGTACATTCTTGTGCATTTTTTTAAGCATTTTGAAGGTTATAATACACTTAGGAAAATTTACATGAGTTAGGGATGGTTTTCTATTTTCTTTGCTGACAGTCTATTAATAACTGAAATTTTTAGGGGATACTGAACTGGACCAACTTATTGTTGATCACTTTGATGTTTGAATGTTTGATTTTTGATGTCTGACGCGCTTCCATACACAAGAATCCATTTCAATCATTCACCACCCTATTGTGAACCAGTTTCTCCCTATTTATCCATATTTTTTCCAAAGACGCTTCTTCAGATACGATAGAAATTGCCATTAAAAACTCGGCTCCCTCTGTGAAAGTCCGTGTGACCAAAACACGGAAAGGTATTGCCTTTGCCTGAATATTGCGGCTGAATATTGACGGAAAAGTTGCTCGTGTGAACGCGGCTTAATTCTATGCATATTATTTGCTCTCATTACTATATACATTTACTGACTGACACGTACGAGTATGTTGGTGTTGG
This sequence comes from Chionoecetes opilio, assembly GCA_016584305.1. Lineage (NCBI taxonomy): Eukaryota > Metazoa > Arthropoda > Malacostraca > Decapoda > Majidae > Chionoecetes > Chionoecetes opilio. The sequence continues at coordinate 6,186 of JACEEZ010007837.1, read as the reverse complement.
AAAGCTTTTTGTGACGTGTTGTTGAGTGGGAATTATGAATTATGAATTAAGATCACTGTCATTTTGTAATAGCACATCATTATTTTACGGTTTCTCGCGGAACCCCTGGTGATGGTCGGGGGAACCCAGGGTTCCGCGGAACCCCGGTTGGGAATCACTGGACAAAAACCGTTCATCAATAGTAACACATGGTTTGAGGGGTCCCTTAAAATTGTAGAACCACGAATTAAATTAAATCTTGCTGGGCATGTTTTCAGGAGTGGAGCAAATTAGGAGTGTGTGCATGACAAACTATGGGAATGTAAACAATTGGTCCCACCCTAAAAATATATATATATAAAAATATATATATATTTTATATATATATATAAAAATAAAAAACTTTCTAGTGACACTAAATTATTAGAATCCATACACATCAAGCACTTGTCCCCTGATCTTAATAACCAAGTTCACTTCATACCAATTACATTATACTCAAATGATTATCACATTGTTTCGATCGTCCGACTCTTCGTTTCATTGCCCCATACAAAACCGAAATGCTCCCTGTAAAATTATTGTTCTTTCGGGGTCCTCTGCCAACCTAGACAGCATACACACCAAGGTTTGTTAAGTATACATTGTGTTTACATTTTATAGATAATATAGGATTATGTTATTGTTTTAATATTTTTTAGATGTTTGCTTTTAGCAGTTTTTAGTATACAAATTTATAAAATACTAGCCGCAAAGCCGCCCTCCGGGCGGACTTTTTGGCTAGCTCCTGCGGAGGGCTATTGGTGGGGTCTTCGGCCCACCATCTGTGTTTGGTGGGCCTTCGGCCCACCAAACACAGGACTCTCCAGATAGCCCCTTCTAACTTTCCTGAAATCATGGATGTAGAAATGTATGAATTAAAAGCCAACCTATTCAATCACCCCAAAACCCCTTCACTCCCCCAACCCATTCACTCCCCATTCCCCCTCACCCCCCCCCATTCACTCACCCATTACCCACACCCCCCACCCATTCACTCCAACCCATTTCCCATCACCAGTACCCATTCACTCACCATTACCCATCACCCCCCACCTATTTCCCCCACCCATCCCCATCACCCCCAACCATTCACCCACCCATTTACCCATCACCTCCACCCATTACTCACCCATTACCCCATCAACACCAACCCACATTCACTCACAATACCATCCCCCCACCTATTCCCTCACCCAATCACTCATCACCCCCAACCCATCACCCCCGAACCCCTTCACTACCCATCACCCCACAGCATACCCATCAACCCCAACCCATTCACTCACCCATTACCCATCACCCTACATTCAAGGTTTCCTCAATTCCCCCAACCCACTTTTTTTCACAATTTCCTCCTAATAGCTACTAAAAAAAAGAAAAGAAAAAAAGTGATCGGATCATCTCATAAGTGTCTAAAACCTTCCCCTTTTCAAGCCGGTTCCAAAACTGCCATATGAGAGGATTTCCGCCACGGGGGGCGGAATCTATAACACACCACCAGACACACACAGACACCACAGACACACACAGACACACACAGACAACACAGACACACAGACAGACACACTTTCGCTTATATTATTATAGATTTTAGCCTGATGATGCAAGTGCCATTGGCGAAACGTTGCACCGCATAAAGAACCCCAAGAATTACGAGTTCTTTGCCACCCTGAAAAATATAATATATATATATATAATTATATATATATATTTTATATATATATATATATATATATTATATAATATATATATATATATATATATATATAAATATATTATAAAATTAAAACTTTATACATTATACATTATTATATTATTAAAATTTATATATATATATAATATTATATATTATTAATATATAAATTATATATTATATATTATATATTTAAAATATTATATATTATATATATATAATAAAATATATATATATATATATATATATATATATATATAATATTAATAAAATATATATATTTTTATATATATAATATTATTTAATATATTTAATATATATATATATATATAATATATTTTATATATATATATTTTATATATATATATATATATAATATTATATATATATATTTTAAATATATATATATATATAATATATAAATAATAAAAAATATTTTTATATATAAAATATATATATATATATATATAATATAATATAATATTTATATATATATATTTTATATATATATATATATATAAAAATTATATAATAATTTTATAAAATATAATATATTATATATATATATATAATATATATATTTTATATATATCTATATTATTATATATATAATTATATATTATATATATATTATATAATTATATAATAATTATATATATTAAATATATTATATATATATTATATATATATATATTAATGTATTAATTATATAATATATATATATATATTATATTTTTATATATATATTTTATTATATATTATATATAATTATATATATTTTCATTTTACTATATCAACGTAATATTTGTAATTTGGTATGATGTAATTGTAATTGTTGTGCTTCTAAACAGTCAATTACAAATACAATTACTTAATGATTTTAAAGCTCAATTAAAATTTAAACTTGTAATAATAATATACAATTTCAATTACAATTATAATTACCTCAAAATTGTGTAATTAATTACATTTCAATTAATTAAAATTAATCCAAGCCTGGTCCCAATGTTGTCCCTCAATGGCCCCTCCCCTTCTTTGTGAACAAATGCTTTCGGACATCATTGACTTTTTCAAGGTCGCTAGTTCTGTCATACATCAAGACCAAACCGTTTCAAGAGTAGCGAGACACTCTGCCGAGACATCTGATGGGCAATGCGCTAATTCCAGGATATGCATTGGTTGCTGTAGGAAAAACACAGCCATGTTGCCCACGCAGTGTTCTTTCCACGCCACAGAAGTAAGGTGCTGTGTCGCACCCTGTTATAGAATGCAAGATGGGGAGGCTTTTACACCTATCAGCACCAAGAGCAGAGGCATAAGCATGTGCACGTAATAATTTGCAGTTCTTTCCAGTTCCATATGTTTCAGGAACTACCTCGTGTAGGTCTCACGGCCTCTTGTAGCTTCCTTATTTTCTTATGTTCTTCTGTTCATATATGAAATCCAAAGTTCTTTTTACTGCACAACGGTGAGCAACGTTGACCACTAGAACCACAACATCAGTGTCTACTGTACGAATTATAATAGAGTGATGGCCCTTTGCTACAAACATCCAAAACCCGCACCATACTGCGTGTGTCCGCTTCCTCGTGCGAGCAAGTGACAGCATACTATTGTTTTCTTGGGGTGAAAACATGAGAACCTCGGGGCCATAATTTATGGAGCTACAAAACATCTTGCCTTCCGTTTGTATCTTGCTGGTTTCCTCAGACATAAATTTGAATAACTCTTTCTTGTTGCTTATTAATCGCGAGAAAACGTTTTTAGGACAAAAACAAAAGGTAGGACGCGACGCCTTGCTCCCACTTCCTCATTTGGCTCTTGTGGCTGCCTTTAAGATAGTTGGCAAAGTAATCATCCCATACTATATCGACTCGTGTTCACTTTTTCCAACCACGTATAGATATTGGCAAGAAAATGTGTTCACTGCACTCCAGAAACTTTCTGATGGTACGTGACGTACCGGAATAAAAGGTTTCTGGTACAGTACTACCAACACCGAACATCAAGACCTTTTTCGTGTCAGATCTTGGATACCTTTATTGACTTCCACCACGAGCTGGACCGAGGCCTACGAGAGACAAGGCCTGTTCGGTGGGGGTAATACGTCACAGCAGTAGTGGGCTCAGTTCAGGGTACGCAGGGTGGATAAACTCTTTCCCCTGTAAAATGCTGTGTGTTTCACGTTTTAAGTAAGCGTATTTTTTATTATTCGTTTTTGACAAATAACATATGACAAATAAGAAAATAAAAAGCTACAGAGGCCGTGAGACTACACGAGGTATTTTTCTGTCACTAGAGAAATGGTGGTTCCTTCTTAACGAACAGACTGAAATGCTTTTTCGTTCATAACGAAAGGTGATGCTTTTTTACCTACCAATTCAATCTCTTTCCATCTATTTTTCCCCTTGCGTGTGACAAATGATTCGTCTCATGGCTGACCGTACAACTTTTGTAAGGTTTCTCGCAAGGTATTTTTATAAGAGGGAGCGTTGTAAGCCAGCCAGCCAGCCAGCCAGTCAGTCAAGTCAGTCGGTCAGTCAGTCAGTAAAGTCAAGCTAGTCAACCAGACAGTCAGCCATCTATCCAGTCAGTAAGTCGGTAAGTCAGTCGGTAAGTCAGTCAACCAACCAAACATTCAGCCATCTATCAGTCAGCCAGTCGGTATGTCAGCTAGCCAACCAGACAGTCAGCATCTATTCAGTCAGTAAGTCAGTCGGTAATCAGTCAGTCATCTATCCAGACAGTCAGTCAGCCTTCTTTAAAATACTGCTAACAACACAACAACAACAACAATTACTAACTTACTACTACTACTACTACTACTACTACTACTACTACTACTACTATTACCTACTACATACTACTACTACTATCACTACTACTATAACTGCTACTACACTATAACTGCTTCAACTGCTAAACCTACTATTACAACAACAACAAAAACTACTACTACTACTACAACTGGTCATTTAACCTTCTCATTACCTAATTTATGAAGGTACACAAAGCCTAAATATACAGGTGTGTGGTGTGTGTGTGGTGTGTGTGTGTGTGTGTGTGTGTGTGTGTGTGTGTGTACGTACCCAGGCATCTATAATATAAAAGCATGAGGCAAGGTATGGCTTTATTAACCGTAACTATGGCTCGTAGCTATAAAATAATACCTAGACGAGAGCACCTGTGTGTGTGTAGTGTGTACTTAAGGTAGCTATAGGGAAGGGTGACAGGTACTACAACGGTCTGGCATAACTGTTTCTTCGTTCTTGGAAAAAGAAAAAACACTAACTCTAGGTCCTTTTCCTCTCTCGTAGGCCTCGGCTTGACATATCACTATTACGAGGGTTTTAAATTAAACCCCTGAGGCCCAGATCTTCCCTTGCTATATAAAATCGTTTGCTGTCGAGCCATAAAATTACGAAAAGTAACTGAATATACCAATTAGTTAGTCGACAAGGATACTAAACAGGTCATAGCTTAAAATTGCTATTTCACTAAAAATCATCTAATGGTACCAAATTACAATGGAAATTACTTCTGGATCCCAGGGTTAAAAAACAATCATGCGATAACACAACAAATACATATCTATAATCTATGTGTGTAGGCCTCCACACAGGCCTGGCTAATACATTTAATTTTGCATTCCTATCATTAACCTATTTAATCTTCTGCAGGTTTTCAGGGCCGGGGGCATCACCACAGCACCAGCACCAGCAGTGAGCGCTGATTTGTGTTTGAGCAGGACCCCGCAGATCACATACTCTATCATCTCTTCTTTATTGCCTCGCAGCGCTAGCCTCAGAAAGGGTGAGGTTAAACATTCCATACGATAGACAAACACAATGATGCTATCCTATAGAATCTCATTTCATTTGGACCCTTTTTCTATATGTTTACAAACCACCATACATACATACATATAAGTATATATATAATATAATATATATATATATATATTATATATAATATATATATATATATATATATAATTATAATATATATATTATATAAGGAAAGGTGGAAGTAGAATGACAAGACGGAGAAGTTTGACCAGGCAGGTGCAAGCACAGAAGCACAGTTTTGAGAACACAACAATAAGAGGGATTCCGTCAGGACCGTAAGCCTTTCGAGGATCTAGGCCAGAAAGGGCAAATAAAACATCATTACGAAGGGTCTTAATAACAGGCATAATATAGTCAGAAGGGAGGAGAAGCAGAAACAAACCTTTGTCAACTAGAGTGGAATTTTCAGCAAAGGTTTGAGCGAAGAGTTCAGCTTTGAAATAGATGAGACAGCTGTGAAGCCATCTGGGTGAAGCATAGGAGGGAAAGATGAAGAAGAAAATTATTAGAGATGTTTTGCTGATGCCCGAAGTCACAGGGAATTTTATTGAGAAAAATTTTGACAGTTTTTTGATGAAAGAGTTTTTGGTAAGTTGAAGAAGATTTGGATGTTTTCGGGGAGGA
>JACEEZ010007836.1:0-17431 GCA_016584305.1 Chionoecetes opilio | reverse complement strand
TAAAAGTAATTTTTGGTCTCCATATTCGGATGGATATATTTTGTTAGAAAAAGTGCAGAGAAGTGCCCAAATGATAAAAGGGGATGCGAAAATTTTAGTTAAGGGGAGATTGAAGTTTTTAAAAATTTTCACTCACTCGAGAGCGCAGAGAAAGGGGCGATCTGATAGAATTTTTTAAGTGGAAAAAGGGTTTTATAAAGGAGGGGTGGGAAAAAGTTCACGGTTTTTTAACCCAGGTAGAACAAAAGTAACGGTTCAAGTGGAAAAGTGTAGATTTAGAAAGGAAATGGGGAAAAAACGGTTTCCAAATAGGGGGGTGAATGAGGGGAAGGTTGAGTAGACAGGAATTGTGCGGAGTCATTGGGGACCCTTAAAGGGGGGGATGGGGTTCAAAAGGGGGATGAAAGGTGGATGTAGCATGTTAGGTGACGGGAAACTACCAGGAACTAAAAGAGGCCTCGGGGCCCTTTTGTAGCTCCTTTTTTCTTATGTTTTATGGATGTTTTAAAAAAACCCCTTTTTAAGAGCGTTCATTAAGGCCGTACTTTTAAAATTTTTTCGCCATGAGGGCAAAGCTTTCGCCGGGCCCCCGCGATTCTTATTTTTTAAAACCCCCACGGCGCTCCCCAGGCGCGCTCCGCCGGGCTGGGTAGGAGAAGTATTGGAATAGCTGGCGAACGTGAGCTCTGGTGAGCCCTCCTCTCACCGGGCGTCACTTTTTTGCTTCAGTTATACTCTTCAATACTACAAACTTTCTGAATGCAAACCTATTGCACGGAAAATATGTGTATGAAAATTTTTTCAGGGAAAAATAAGAAAATTATATTTTTTTAAAAAACCATCGATTTAAACGCAGCTGCAGCACCGACCCCCCCCCCCCCCCGAGGTGATGTTTTTGCCTTTTTCGCCAAATAAGGGTTTAGGGCCATTCACAATATTATGTATACTTTGGATGTTTTGGTGTGGCATCTTACATGGCTTATCGATCAGACTCACCCTATAGAATCTCAGTGAGACGTGTTTAAATTTCATTGTGTTTAAAATTTTTTATTCTGGGGAATATCAATAAAATTAAATGAGATTTTGCACAATATCGGTTTTTTGGTGATGGCGTCTTTAATTGAGCTATTGAGAGGCCTCGCCCCTCTATATATTCCCGTGAGACGTCCTTATAATATGTGCTCCCGCACTGTAATTTTTTTATTTGGAAAATTTTTACATAGGACGATTCTCTACACATTTGGGAGTAGGGTTTTTCTTTTTCCCTTATAGATTCTGAAAACATTCTTCAAGGGTTTTCCGTCCAAAATATATTTTCGGGATATAAATGCTGTAGAGGAAGGAATGTATGGGGGGGGCAGTCTTCGTTCAAAAGTTTTTTCGTACCCCAGTAGTTTATTTACCCAAAAAGTTTTTGTATCTATATAAAACCCATAGTCGTTTGTACACTCAGCCAGTTTTTAACTTTACTACTAAGTTACGAAGCGACATACGTTGTACAAAAATTTTCAAAATCAGTGTCAAACAACTAAAAAAACCGCGTACGAAACAATTGTGTACAAAACTCCCTTTAAACCTATAGGGATAGAAAATTAACTAACCTAACCTACTTTTACACTCACAAACCCTAATCCTTTTTTAATCTAACTAACCCCAATCCTCATTAAAAGTGTCCGGGGCAAGGAACAGGGTCAGGTCACAGAGGGAAAAAAGTGCGGGGCCCCTAAACACTTGTCTCGCCCCCCCATAAATAGCATTTTAAAATTTTATCTCCAAAAGTAAAATTTTTTACTCATTGAAAAAAGTTTCCCAAAAATAAATTAAACAAACCCTATCCCCAAATTTTTAGGGAACTTGGGCCTAGTGTAAAAAATAATCCCTTTTTTTTTTTGTTTAAACAGATGAAATTGAATGATTACAACTTTTTTACAATTGAAGGATAAATATCAGTTTAAAACCCAAAACTCCCATTTAAAAATACCCCCGATATAACTGGGGGGCCTTTCCCCCCCGGGCCCCCTTGCTAGCCTAACCTAATAAATGTTCATTTATGGGCATTCTGTTTTTGAGGACGAAAAATTTGTCATAATATTTAAAATTTTCGAATTTACTAATTTTTTTTTGGTGATTTATTTTCTCTCTTTTAAAATCACTACACTATATTTAGATGAAGTTAGATGTTATTTTTATAATTTTTTCCCGATTATGGCCACTGTAGATTTTGAAGATATAGAAGTGCTTTTCCACCAAAGCAGAAAAGGGTCAGATTGCCAAAATAAACTGTGAAAGACAGAAGACAGCCCAGATTTGTTCCTGAGCGGACTGGGGGAATTAAAAATTGGTGGTAAAAACATCAGAAAACTTTCCTAATTTTAATATCACAAAACCCATTATTGTTTTGTCTTTTACTTTTTTAGGTGGTGAAGAATAAAGTTAAACACAATTGCCCTTTTGGGAAATAGTTTTATTGGGCATGTTTGGTTAAGTGGTTAACTATATTTAATGATTACATCATACTGGGAATATCGTAGATTGTTGCGGTTAGGTTAATGGTGAATACTTAAATTCTATCCTTGGAAGTATTGATGTGTGTAGCATGTTAGGTGAATGGTGAACTATATTAAGATTCAATCTACTGGAAATAATTTATAGATTGTTGCAGGGTTAGGGTTTAATGGTGAACATATTTTTTATTATATAACTACTGGAAAATCGATCGTTGTTGATGTTAATTTGGGGATTTAGGGAAAGTGAATGGGGTTCTTTTCCTAAAGATTTGAGAAAATTCTCTCAAGAGTTTCCGTCGCAATCACACTTAAGAATATAAATCTTTTTGTATGTTTGAGGTAGGGGGTTCACCGAAAGGCGGACCGCCGGGATCGAACCCCAACCTCCACTTGCCGGGGGGGGCTCTCCGTTACACTACGGTCGCCTCCCGGGGACAACCCAACCCTCTCCCCCCTAAGGCCCCCCCCCGGGCCCTCCCGGGGGAAGTGTACGCTCGGGCCCCTACTATAAAGATTTAGGATTTGTCCTAGGATTCGTCCAACCCGGGGTCTAAGGTTCGAGGAAAATCTAAAACCGCCTAAACGGGGGCTTTTGGGCAAGCCTGAGCGACATTTTGCAAGAGTCCAATTTGGGTTTCATGAAAATACTACTAAGGCCCTATTTTGTAGTTCCTTCCGGAGTAAAATTATTATTTAAGGGGCCCCCCCCCCCCCCGCCCCCCTTTTTCCTTGCCATTTAAACCCCCAAAAAGAATTGTAAAATTCAAGAGTATTCATTGGCTCGTCAAGTACACTTAACCATGATGTACCACTACTTATTATGAGGAAAGACACAAAAGGAACTCAATTAATAAGGTTTTTAATACTATCATAAACATGAATATGTAGCTACCACCTACAAAGAAGACTAACACGATGAAAAATATTCCCGAGTTGTTTGGCGAAATTGATATTCCAGCTCTATATTTCCGGCTCGCTGAACAACATAGAGAAGACCTGAGGTATGGGTTGAATGTGCAAATGCTTCGAAACCAAGAAACAGTCACAGCAGAGTCGCCTGAACAAGTAAGACAGTGTAGGGAACACATTACGTAACCTACCACTGCTTACCTTTTGACGAGGCTCTGTTGTTACTCTGTTTTCTTGGTTTTAGAAGCCTCTCACATCGCCATTACCTCAGTCTTCTCATATAGTGGTTGTCCCAGCGAGACGAGCACAGTAATATAGCACCTGGAATATCAATTTCGCGCAAATTCTTCCATCGCCGTAGTTTTCCCTTCCGTAGGTCCACTCCGCGGCGACCCCGCCCTTATCCCCAAATGCCCAAGATGTAAACAAACCGTGCGTGTTATGGGTAGGGTCCATTCCTGACCCGCGCTATTGCCAAGGTTACAACTGGATTCTGTATAGCGGGGTTTCACAGTGTTGCCACATACTCGCAGTCGTGAGCTATTTTTCAAGTCACTAATAAGTTTACCTATTGCACGGCTGTAGAGGTGTTGGTGCGTAGCGTGATGCTGTAGGAGATGGTATATAGTAGCTCCTATAGAGGGCACGTGAGAGGGTTAAACTAGTTCAACTAGAGACACGAGAAATAACGCATTAAAATACACAGAGTTAGGGGTGGTGTTTGGTGGAGCTTACATTCAAAGCAGCGATGAAGGCTGTTCCGATCTTCAAGCAGCGGGGCACAATATTTTCCATCATGTATGTCTTCCATGACTAAAGGCGTATTTGTAGTGTCCTTCTGGAGTAAAATTTATACTTTCTTTAAGCTCCCGCCCTCTGCTTGCCATCACAAAATACGTTGTAGCGCTGCAAAGCTCTTCTTGATGTTGCCAGAGAGTAAAAGTGTCGTACACTTCCATTACCTCTTTGCGAGGCTCAAGGAATTCGTTAAGGTTGACATTATTGAAGGCACAGCAGAGTAGTTAGCGTGATTGTCTTATTACACATCGTATCTACTTGTTTTGACTCTTAGAATGGCCCCCTTAAAGGCCAATTGTTTTCTACTCTATAGATGGAACCTTGATATTAACTGAATGTTTAGGGCCTATGACCTGTTATTTGAATATCTTTTGCTACACGCCATTGCACGATGTGCTCCAGAGGCTGTTTAAATGCTTTTCATGGACCTGTACGTATGTAGGCTACGTGTCCTACATCTACGTTTCTCCACGAAATTATTCTTTGACCTATAAAACCTAATTGAATGCTGGTTGTGATTCATCCTCCATTGCATCTCCCCGTTTTAAACATCCTGGCGGGTGTGTGGTGTGTGGTGGGGGGCGGATGTTGATGGGCGTGTGGTGGGTGGTGGGTGGTGGGCGATGGGTGTGGGCGTGTGGTTGGTGGGTGTGTGGTGGGCGGATGTGTGATGGGGTGTGGTGGTGGGTTTGTGTTGGGCGGATGGGTGATGGGCGTGGTGGTGGGGTGGGTGTGTGGTGGAGGATGGGTGTTGGGCGTGTGGTGGGGTGGGTGTGATGGGTGTAGTGGTGGGCGGGTGGTGGTGGGCGGGTGGTGCCTGGGTGGTGGTGGGTGTGTGGTGGCCCTGGGTAGAGACCTCAACCGTGTTGGCGCGATCAGACTGATGAAATTGTTCGTAATTCGTGCCTCAGCGGATGTTCTTCTAAAGGCTTTCTTTTTGGGGTGTGATTATAACATATATCCAAATTTATACATTTCTATTGGCAAATGTATATCACTCATAGAATAGATTTAATTATTTGACCATACTAATAGCAATAATACAACCAGTTTTTGGTGCTAAGCCAGCAAGCATCAACCAGATTCGGACACATTGAAAAATTCGAGGGATTGGGAATTTGTTCCCAGACGTCGCTGGAGAGAATTTTAATATTTGTGACTTCTTTACCTGTTAAGAGTCACCTATCTAACTCCTTAACCTACTATTAATTAAATAACAGTATCCTTTGCATGTCGTGTGCCGGCGCATGTATGAATGTTGAATTGGATGAGAATTAAAGGAAAAGAAACATTTACGGGGGAGTTTTGAGAAGATTTTCTCATGCGCGCGATCGATGGTGGCCAGGCTCTTGAACCTACCCCCACACCACGACTGTATAATTTTACAGTAAAATAGTAAAATAATGGATCTGCTCAGTTTTTCTATGACACGCAAAAGAGTAAAATATAAGTGGGCGGAGCTTAATAAAGTAAAATTTTACTTCCAAGGGCATGGACAAAATACGAAATACGCCTAAATATTTGTCTTCGAATCACTGATAATACATATATTTAAAATCATGACCTTGGAAACGCTTATTTTGATATTGCAAAACATAGTGTGAACTGTATATGCCCTCTATAAAGTGTGGCACCACCGCGTCACGCAGCCCGCCAAAAGATCTGGAGTGCTCCAATGGGAGTTTTTCTAATAAGCCACGCTCAAGCTATCTCTCCAGGCTGTCACATCCTCTGCTCTGTGAGGCTGAACTGATCCATCATTTACCGTTAAATTCTCTGTAACTTTTTGGGACATATCAAATTACACCTTCAATACAACAACTGAAACAGTTCTTAATAAAAAATGTTAGTTTATCATTTTATTTGTCCTGCACTTGGTGAAAGATATTGGCAAAACAATTGAAACTTGAAAAACTCACTTCTTTAAAAAATCGTCTTTTCCATAAAAAAAACACAAGTTCAAGAGAAATGAGCCTTCAGTAAATATCTACTTGTTATTTAAGCATTCACCTGAGTCCCTATTTTGGGTGGGTATATGTCTCTCTTACGACGAACATTTAACCAAGAAGTAATTTAAGTGCTTGGCACCTCAACAAACAGTCCTCTATCGAAGACAATACATGGTCTTGTTTACGATTTCCCCCGCCGCGAACTCTAAGCCCTCCACCTCAATCTTTGCCCCTCTGATACCCTATGTCCTCTGGTTTACCTATTGTAACGAAGGAGGGTGGGGGCAACCCACCCCCTCTCAAACTTCGTCACACTAACGGCTCGGGGCTATGGAGGAGGACGGAAAGGACTGCAAGGAGAACTTTCTGCTGTGCACTGGCACTTATTACCCCAACGACTACTACCCACAGTACATAGTGACTGCACGTCTGTCACGTAATACCACGCGCCACTCCAGCTTCCGCTCTTGCCCCAAACACAACACAAGTCACATCAAAGCACGAATAAGGAGCCGAAAGTCTTCTTTAATGTGGGAAACGGATGTAGGGAGCGGATTCCACGAAATATTCCAGTAGAGGGATAGAGAGGTGTGATTAGATAAGGGCGGTGATGATAGTTAGGATGACATGTAGCCTGTCGTATTGAGAAGTTAGTAGATCAGTGTATGAGCTGTTGAGGTAAGGAGCGGGCGCTGAGCTGTCCATCCCCGTGTTCGTGTCACAGGAAGTGGGTGATAGCAGATCCTGCCGGCGGAGATGGTTCTGTGGAGATGCTGACGCCACCACTCTTTTTGTTAATGTTCGTTCTAAGAGACATATACACCCAAAATATTACTCAGTGAATGCTTACATACAAGTAGATATTGCCTGAAGCCTCATTCCTGCGTGAACGTGTGTTTTTTTATGAAAGACGATTTTTTAAAGATTGATTTTTCAAAGTTGGTTACTCCCCCCCCCGTACTTACAAAGACAGTTCACTGTTCTGAGTTTCGGAGTGGGGCTGGTGGTCCTAGGACTACTTACTGGTAACGTTCAGAGCACTGGCGAGTAAAAGAGCGTCCTCCTTTAACCATTATTTTTCCACATGGTAATTGAAAAGGCACACCACTTACAGGAAGGGGATGTATACACTTATCTTCACAACAAGCACAACGCTTTCAGCATTCCAGGGCACAGGCGTATAGGCCCGAGGAGAGGCGGGAGAACAAGATTCCGAGCGTTACATGGACGGGCGGCGACTGCCCGCTTTCCTCGTGTCCGCCACCCCTGCCATACCTCCCCACCCTCCCTCACTCCTTCCTCTCTCGCCACCCAGCATTCACACATACACACACTTGCTCGCACGCACCCAGACAAGTTCAACACCTCACAATTACCTGATTACAGTACTACAATCGTACAACTACCCCTCCCTTTCAACATGAAGACGTCCTCGTCTGTAACAAGACATTTTCCCACAAAAGCAATAATATCAAACAAAACATCCCACATCCTAACTTATCACTCTAGAGAAATACAGACACACAACAATAATCAAATTCCTCTTGACAATTACATATTTTTTCCCCCACCACATCACCCCTCTTCCCTCCTCTTCACCAACCTCAACACTCACCACAAACATTAACAACCACCCGTTAACCACCACCACACTAAGTAAGTTATATAAAAACTGAACATAACAAAACCAGGCTGATAGGAAACTTAAATATCCTTCCTCTGCATCGCTATCCATAACGTAATCTCCTTTGGCCAGCAGGGAGGTCGACGTGTACGTTTTGAGGGGCCAAGACCAGTCTCCACACCAACCAACGAGACTTACTCATTCCCTGTCACCCGCCAACTGCTTTTTGCCGCAATGGCTCGCCCTTGACTCGGGGGGGTCTTTCTTCCTCTCTTCCTCCTCCTCCTCTTCCTCACCTTTCGACCCCCTCCAACGTGATACCGCCTTCGTCCCCGGCATATTTTATACAGCGGTCGAATGTACCACACGCATCCGTTTTCCTGTCCCGGACTATGCGGTACGTCACATCAGACAGGACGTCCACCACAGTATTGGTCCCCTCCCAAGGGCTTTGCAACTTGGGAGACAAGCCCTGTTTTCTACGGGTGTTAAGAGCCACACTGGTTTGTCACCCGGGAGGTACTGAGCTTCACCACACGCTGTTTGGTTACCTTCGCCACATCGAATGTCCCGCGGCTCGACAGCCGTTTACCCACTCCCTCTCATCGCGAGTTTATTGTCTAAAGCAGCTGCAACGCCACGGCGTATTCTGTCTCCACTGTCGGCAGTCCCTCTTCTGGTGGTCGTCCTGTGGCCAGATCCACGGGTAGACGCATTTCTTCTCTGCCAACACATGAGTCGCGCTGGCGTTAACTCGTAGCTTCGTGTTGAGCAGAGCGGTAAGCATCAGTAGTTAAGGTAACCACACATCCCATTCTTGTTGGTCTGGCCTCGGCATACTTTAGACAGCTCTCCGGCGAGGGTACGGTTGACCTCTCCACCTTCCGTCCACTGTTGGCGGCCTCAGAGGTTCGTAGTCCGAGTCTTATGAAATGCCCAACAGCTTCAAGACTCCGGAAGACTCGGGCTCAACACTCACGCTTGGTCTGAGTGTGCTCACCGGGAACTCCAAATCGTGTAAAGCACTGGTCAACCAAACACTCTACCACCGTCTTTTGCCTCATGGTCTGGGAGGGCATAAGCCTCGGGTCCACTTAGTAAAATAGTCCATCAGGACAACAAGATGAACCTAATTGCCCCGAGGGGTGCGCGGGAAGGGGCCCCGCGATGTCAAACCGCCGCCGCCACTCTCTCCATGGATGCTCCTGCGCGGTATAAGCTGAAGGGGGCCCGCGTGTTTTTTTTTTTTTTCCCTTCCGGGCGGGACGCCCTTCTTAGCAACACAGTGTACAGGTGCGACAACCCACTCTATCACATCACGCGCCGCAGGCAATCCAGTAGAAGCGCTGACCGGAAGGCGGCAATAAACGTCTTCTACGCCTTGTGGCCACTGGTGTGTCCCGCATGCACCTCTTGCACCAATTCTTCCCGCAAGGCGTGCGTACTGTCTGACAGAAAAATTTGGGGATCCTGGTATGTGGGTTTTATACTGTCACGTTTACTTGAAGGATATTCATTTGGGGATGATTTTTGATAAAAGATTCCAACTTGAAATGGAGGATTTAACTTAGTCTTCTGACTTCACTATTGATTATAGTGTTGACCACTTCTCATAACGGAGAGTACTGAACAAGGGGTATCCTTTAAGGGAAAATATAATGAGGTTTAGGTTATGGGGGATTTGCTGCCACAGCCCTGATGGTATTTCACTATGATTACTCCCGGGGCACGTTAGTTTAATATTAATATTAGATTGATCTTGGTATCGTTGGTTGGTAAACGCGGGGTATACCGAAACAAGGCTTGGACTCTCTTGGAAGTGGTGGGGAATTAATTGTTCCTAACTCAGAATAATCACGCTGGGTTTTTCAATAATAACACAAGAACTATATTTGTAAAATGAATATCCTATTTATTTTGGAAACATGGTAATTCTCACTTAGATCATCTTCACATATAAAGGGTTACACTATAACCGAGAAAAATCTACTCGAAATAAGAAACTTGACTTCCACCCTGACGTAGTGACTTTTCTAAGTTATGAGGATAAAGCTCTAATGAGCATAAATCCTCCTTCCCTAGATTACCCTTCAGGGAATTGCCCGCCCTACACTAGGTAACTACCACTTAGTATTTATAAAGCACACATGGAAGATAGTATCTAGTAGAGAAAGAAAATGGCGAGACAGTGTGGGTTATGTGTTTTCAGTAAGATCCATGTGGCCATTACAGAGGTTTCGCTCCAACCTTGGAGAGCGCGGAGAGAACACTCCGTTAATATCACTTATAAGGAATGGTCGGAATATCTATGCTTAGTGATCTGAAACTGTACCTATATATTTATATAGAAATAGATAGATGGAATCTACTAAGTGAGAAAAACCCACCGGGCCCGGGGCAGATGTCTACATTGAGGAGCGCGGAGAGACACTGACCCGTGCCCTGCGGGCTTTCCGCACCAAAAAAAAAAAGGAACTTGTTTGGAAAATCTCACCGTTGACCTTAATGAACAACTTATAATCCCGACCAACTATTTAGTAATGAAAACTCGCGTATTCCCCCCGAAAAGGCCGTCCCTAATACAAACTGGCTACTTTGATATAATAGGAATTTATGTCCCTTTAATCTAATATCACGAAGGTCGTTTTAATATGTTAATTCGACAATCCGAACACCTATTTCCGAGCGAGGTGGTATGAAAATGTGTTTAGCGAACTTTGGTAGGCTTTCATTTTAGCGTGGTAATCATTATTACAACCGCCTAATATTAACATATCATATATGCATAACCGATAACGTGGGATTATTTTGAAAGCCATGAGGAATTTTAGGAGGGCTCCTAAATCTGAGAAGTATGGTTTGAAGAAAGAAAAGAATGGAATACGTTAGTTTATGACTGATCGCAAGATAATTATCCTACGGATTGTGTCTCGCATCCGGCATATCCGGGGGGGGGGTGGGAAAATGGAAGGAAGGAAGAAAAAAGGTGACGGTGAAAACAACGAAAGAAGATAGAAAAAAATGGCGTCCTAGATGGCCAAATGTTGAGAAAAAAATGGCGGAAAGACTAGAAATACGAGGAGTCATTCCTTAACAAAGAGAAAAAAATTACCTACTGCCAAGACATAGCTCGGGAATTTCCTAATAATAATTTTTTTCCTACTTTTTCCCGAATAATGTGCATTACAGTACCACCGGGTTTGTCCCCCCCCAAAAAACCCATCTACTCTCTTCCTACCAGCTTCCACCCAGCGCCTCTGTAACACTCCCTCGTCAGTCGTAATGCCCGCCCACTGTTCACGAGACACCTTGGTGGCTGGACTTTCCGGTGGACAACCTCGTCCCACTGCGGCCTCTGCCGTTTCCCACATTCCATCCAGCGAACTACGGGAGCGGGTCAGGATCCTCACGCTGTGTTTTCCTCAGCGATTCTGCGCCTCGTCAGCCTCATGCGCACGTGTAACCCCTACACACTGTGTCAGTCTCCCCCGGCCTACATGCGTGCAACACAGCTCCACGGGCGGCCGACTGAGACTGTCAGCGTTGTTATTGGAATTCTTCCGCGGCCGTGTTCCTCACGGTAGTTATACTGCTCTATACGGCCCAACCAACCATGCCTAAGCTTCCCCTCGGGTCCTTCAGTGTCATTTTACCAGCGAAGGGCTCGTGATCCGTCCTGACGGTGAACTCTGCCTACAATTTGGTGGAAGTGACACAAGCTCCTCACTACTGCCACAACTCCTTCCTTGTCACACCGTAGTTGCGTTCCCTGGCTTACTAAACTTGGCACTGGAAGTAAGCCACCCACAGTTTCTTGTCCGGTATCCCTTACCTGTGATAGGACGGCACCGATCCCTCGCGCTGGCGTCGTGTCGACAGATATGGGAGACCTCGGGTCGGGTAAGCAAAACAGGAGCCTCCACCATGGCCTTCTTCAGGTTCTCAAAGGCCTGCTGCACCCTCATCCCCGTGAAGTGTGCTCCCTTCCTGGTGAGTTGGTGGAGCGGAGCGGGCGATGGTCGAGAATCCCCTACACACCGTAGGTAGTACGTACACAGCCGAGGAAACTTCTCAGCCACCGCCACACAGGTAGGCCACGGCCCAGTCCTCCACGGCCGCCACTTTCTCTGGATCAGTGCGCACTCCTTTCTCCCCACAAAGTGACCCAGGAAAGGAACCTCTCGCTGGAAGAAAGTGCATTTTCTTGGGCTGAGCTTCGGTTTGCTTTACTCAGGCTGGCCTAACACCTCCTCCAGCCTCTCGAGCTCCTCCTCGAAGGTGCCTCCGACGACCAGCACATCGTCAAGGTACCTAGGGTACCACAGTCCTCCACTGTAGCCCCTCGAGTACCCTCTCCAATCAGCACGCGCGAAACACCCGGGAGCTTACCTAGGCCGAAGGGCATCACGTTTGAAGTGTCATAGCCCTTGCCGCGAAGGTAAATGCAGTCTTCTTCTTTGTCCTCCTCCACCATCTCCACCTGATTATAACCTCGACTTCAGGTCGAGAGTGGAGTGAAAACCATTGCACCCCCTTAAGTGCATCCGCGTGTCGTCTATCCTGGGCAGGGGGTAAGAGTCCTTGAAACGGTCCCTGGTTGAGTGCGGTATCCACACAAACCGTTAGAACCATCCCTCTTGGTGAAAGCACGACCGGGGACGACCACGGGCTGTCAGACCTCTCAGATCAGCCCGATGGTAGCCATCTCGTTGACGGGCTGCGCTGCATCTCTTGTCCCGCTTGGCTGGAGCTACTCGCGTTGCGGCTGCTTGTTCGGTCGGCTGTCCCCCGTGTCGGATGGTGTGCCTCACCATGGACGTGGCGACCCAATCCATGTCTCCCTGGCTGAATGCATCGGCAACTTACCGATAGTGTGCCAGCATCACCCTCGTCTGTGCTCAGTCAGACAGACGGCGCCTCCTGCACGCCCAGTCCTCCAAGTACTCTCGGGCGCCCAGTCACGGCTGCTCCTCCACTCCCAGGCTGCTCATCATTACACCACCGTCCTGCCGTTGTTCCCCTCCAGTAAGTGGTGACGTCCGCTCATTGGCTTCCCTCGACAAGCATTTGTTAGGCCCCCCCCCGTAACTTACCAAAGCATGTTCACTGTTCTTGAGTTCGGCGTGGGCTGGTGGTCCGAGGACTACTTACTGGTAACGTTCAGAGCACTGGCGATAAAGAGCGTCTCCTTTACCATTTATTTCCACATGGTACTTGCTATGAAACACACACTACAGGAGGGGAGTGTATACACTTATCGTCACAACAGCACACTCTTCAAGCATTCCCAGGGCACCAGGCGTATAGAGGCGAGATAGGGCGGAGAACAGATCCGACGTTTACCATGGACGGGCGGCTACTGCCCGCTTCCTCGTCCTCGTGTCCGCGCACGCCCTGCCAGACTCCCCACCCTCCCTCCCTCCTGCCTCTCTCCGCCCCCAGACATATCACACATACCACACATTGCCTCGCACGGCCACCCAGACATTCACACATACACAATTACATGATTACAGTACTACAATCGTAACAAGTATTCAATTGTTTTGCAATATTTTCCCAAGTGCCGACAAAATAAAATGATAAACCTACATTTTTTATTAGAACTGTTTCGTTGTTGTATTGAAGGTAATTCCTGATATGTCCCAAGAACTACAGAGAATTACGGTAAATGATAGATCATTCAGCCTCACAGAGCATGAGGATGTGAGATGCGCGAAGAGACATCTGGCGGTTTTAGCTTCGAAAACTCCCCATTCTTTTGCCTCGAGACGCACGTCTTTCAAGGTTCACACAAGCAGGGAAGTGACGTCAACGTGACGTCACGTTGGCAAGATGCACGGAGCAAATACGTGTAATCTGAAGCCCGGTTCAGACATACGACGTATTTGCTTTGCGTCTTGTTATCGTTACGTCCCGTGACGTCACGATGACGTTACCTCGTCTCCTGGTCCTCCCGCTCGCTTCTTATTCAGAAACAATTGGCAGTTCGAAACCGCTTGCTTTCCTTACTTCCTCCCTTTTGTACCCCATGACCACCTTTACCTCCTTCACTATATCCCCTCCCCCCTTCACGTTCCTGTCCTACCTATATAGCGCTATAATCCCTGACAACAGCGCAATTGCAAAGGTTAGCAATTGTGGGATTCTGTATAGAGGGGTTCCCCAGGTGTTGCCACATTCGCAGTCGTGACGCTAATTTTTGGTTTCAAGTCACTAATATTACTATCTATTTCACGGCCCTGTATAGGGTGTTGGTGGCGTAGCGTGATGGTATATAGTAGCTACTAGAGGGCACATGAGAGGGTTAGAACTATCGAACACGAGAAATACGCATGGAAAATACACAGAGGTGGTGGTGTGTCGAGCTTAGGCCCAGTTGCAAGAATGATCTCGTCGTGTGCCCTATAGGGTCCCCGGCGTGGAAATGCCCGCTGCACAGGTTTCAAGAACAGCGTCATTTCATCCCCAATCGTGGGCCCCATCGGGAAAAAATCGTCGGGCGGGTAACCCCATATACCGATGAGTATGATCGAGAGCATCTATATATCCAAATCTTCCAAATGAACATCATACTCAACATCTTCAATATGTGACACATTTCTGAGAAGAATCAACGCGGTTACTAAGCCCGAAAAGGCAGCTGATTCATCATTTTCCAGGTTGCCGGGGCACCCAAGATAAGCGGGGCATGTCCGCGCCACTATTGACAGCGGCTGGTGATATGGGGCGGGTGGGCGGGCTGGCGGAGTACATCCCACCTCATAACAATACGGCTGTCATCCACTTACTGTGTCTAACTGAAGAAGACTGATCAACTACCACCCTGTTGAACGCATCATAGGACATCACCGCTTCACCAGGCCGTCATATGGTTTCCTCAACGGATCAATTGCAGGCCCTAGCCCACGCCTATACCCGCTCGAATTCCCGCTGGGATATTATGAACAGACTTTAACTATGATTGAAAGTTATGGCTGTTTACTTTAATGCAGTTACCATTTTCGAAATGATAATAGTATATGGGTAAATATTACTGACTAGAATCAGCTACAACGCAAATATATTGTAATCATGAGAGGAGAGAGAGAGAGGAGAGAGGAGGAGAGAGAGAAGCGAGAGAGAGAAGGATAGAGAGAGATAAGGAGGAGGTGAACAACACCGTGGCGTTGCCATGGTAACTCAATACCAACCTCAGAACTTGTGAAATCTTTTCGTACCGCCTCATTTCTATGAACAGCATTGCTAATACAGTATTAGTATATTTTAGATGTTATAGAAAACAATAAATTCATGATAGACATGACTGGAATGAATTCTTTATAGTAGTAAATATATCATTCTATTTATCGCACGGTTTGGTACACCTCGCTCCCGACGCGGGACATCATGCCGATGGAGGGCAAAATCGCCGTTCATGAAACTCATCATGAAGTACAAGACAGTCGGGCGCCCCACTCACTATCGTTTACTCGATGGAAAACGTCCATTTCTTGCAACTGGGCCTTATATATAGGGCTAGGGTTTAAGGCCACCACCTGTGTTTGGTGGGCCACAGGCCCACCAAACCCCCAGACTCCCCAGATAGCCCCTTCTAAACTTTCCTGAAATCATGGATGTAGAAATGTATGTATTAACGCCTACCCATCACCCCCACCATTCACTCACCCATTACCCATCACCAAACCCCCATTCACTCACCCATTACCCATCACCACACACCCATTCAACTCACCCATTACCCATCACCCCACCTATTCCCTCACCCATCACCCCCCACCCATTCACTCACCCATCCCCCCACACCCATTCCCCATCACCCCACCCATTCACTCCCCCATTACCCATCACCTACATCAAGGTTCCTCAATTCTCGCAACCCACATTTTTTTCACAATTCTCGCTAATAGGCTGCTAAAAAAAAAAAAAAAAAAAAAAAGGGATCGGATCGTCTCATAAGTGGGCTTATAATGTGCCCGGTCGAGCTGGTTCCAAAACTGGATCATATGAGGGGATTGTACCACGGGGGGCGGAATTTAGCGCGGACCACACACACACATACTTTTGCTTATATTATTATTATATATATATAATATATATTATATTTTATATAAAATATATAAAATAATATATTATAATATATATATATATATATATATTTTACGACTATATATATGCGCGGACACACACAAAACATACTTTTGCTTATTATTATTATTTTATATAATATATATATTTTATATATATATATATATATCTATAAAATATATATATATATATATAAATATATATATATATATATATATATATATATATATATATATATAACCTCGATTTCCCGGACCTCCATTTCCCGGATATCGGATTTGCCGGACAAAATCGATGTCCGGGGATGTGTCAAGAGTCCCAGACATTTTTTTTTTTTTTTTTCTTTTTTTTTTTTTTTACGTTGAAATGCCTGGTCCTGTTCGTAAATTGACAAGTTGTCCGCGGCGGTTCCGAGTGTCTCCGTCACCCCTCGTCGTGTCCGCGCCTCCGCCGGGTGGCAGCATGCCAGCGGTCGTTTGTTTACTTTTGGGCACACGACTCACGGTTCACCTGCACAGCCTCCGTTAGTCCCCGACTCCCAACTGCCCCTGGGCAGGAACATCTCTGAGACTATTGAACACTTTCTGCTGCCTTCCCCGGGTTTGGCAGCATCCTCAGCGGTCGTATTGTTTACATTTGGACACACGACACTCACGGTTCACCTGCACAGCCTCCGTTAGCCCCCTGACCCCCATGCTCCTGGTGCAGGAACGTCTCTGAGACTATTGAACACTTTTTTGCTGCCTCCCGCCAGGTGGCAGCATCCTCAAGCGGTCGTATTGTTTACATTGGGACACACAAAACTCACGGTTCACCTGCACGGCCTCCGTTAGTCCCCGGGACCCCCACTGCCCCTCGGCAGGAACGTCTCTTGAGATATTGAATACTTTCTGCGCCTCCCCCCAAAGGTGGCAGCATGCTCAGCGGTCGTATTGTTTTACATTTGGGCACACGACACTCACGGTTCACCTGCACAGCCCCCGTTAGTCCCCTGATCCCACTCCCCCTGGTGCGGGGAACATCTTGAGACTATTGAACACTTTCTGCTGCCCTCCCGCCAGGTGGCAGCATACTCAGCGGACTTTAAAGTCGAGGCGGGGTAGTTGATATTGGCGGTTCCCGGGAAACAGTAAATACTAGAGTAGGAAAACGTCCGGGGGTGGGTAAGGGCATCGGTTTTTTTTTTTTTTTTTTTTTTTTTTAGGATAATTCCTGGACTGTTGCGATTCCGGACTTTTGCGGTTCCCGGCCCGGTGCTCCCCCCTATTAGTCCGAGAAAATGAGGTTTGTGCACACAACCCTCGATTTCCCGGTTTATCGGATTGCCGGACAAAATCCGAGGTCCGGGGATATGTCAGGGGTCCCGGACAATTTTTTCTTCTTTTTTTCCCGTTGAAATGCCTGTCCTGTCCGTAAATTTGACAAATTTGTCTGGCTGTCTGAGCGTCTCCGTCACCCCTGGTCAGTGTCCGCGCCTCCCGCCAGGTGGAGCACCCCAGCGATGTTTTGGGACATTGGGAACGACACTCACGGTTCACCGCACCGCCCCCCACCCG